>JAYMFV010099475.1:0-46159 GCA_036784875.1 Internoretia fryeana | reverse complement strand
ACGCGGCCAACATCAACGCCGCGGTCGCGAACGCGACCAACATCAACACGGTTGCGGGCATTTCGGCGAATGTCACCACCGTGGCTGGCGACGCCGCGGCGATCAACACTGTTGCCGCCGACCTGACGGGCGATGACGATATCGGTACGGTTGCTGCGAGCATCTCAAACGTAGATGCTGTAGGCTCTAATATCACGGACATCACGAACGCGGTTAGCCAGGCCGCGGCGGGCGTACAGCGAAACACCTACACGGGCGACAACTCAACTGCGACATTCACCCTCCCGTCTACCCCGTGGGCGGGCGCTGTGGTTTTTGCGTACCTGGACGGCCTCATGCAGGACGATTCCGAGTGGTCCGTGGCTGGTGACAATATCACTTTTAACACAGCGCCGGGCACAGGCGTGAATATTGAACTGGTGGTGTTGACGGCTGGGACTGTCACGGCTGCGCAAGCGAATGCGTCTAACGCGGCTATCTCTGCGGCAGAAGCGGCTGCGAGCGCGGCCAGCGCTGCGGCCGCTGCCAACGAGGTGGGCCAGGTTAGTGATTATACCGCACTCAAGGCATTGGCGGCGGGTGGGCTTGGGGTTGTTAGCGTTAAAGACGCCGCTCGGGGCGGAATGTTTACTTGGCGCTCTGGCGACCAATCGGCAAACATCACGGCAGATCCCTCAGAAGGCATCTACGTCCCGCCGTCGTCGGACGTAACCGGGGCGTCTGGCGCCTGGGCTCGCAACGTGGCTGATGGACGATATAACGGAAAATGGTTTGGCATCGTGGCTGACGGGTCTACGGACATCGCTGCCAAGCTCCAGGACGCCATCGACCTCGCAGACACCAACTCAATCGGGGCTGTATTCCTTCCCCGCGAGACCAACGCTTACGCATGGAGCGCCCAGGTCACGGGAGCCGAAGGTGTGGCTCTTGAGCTATACGGTGACTACCTGATGGGCACCGCTGCCAACACCCCAGCCTACCTTGTTTCCGGTTCTGAGGGCAGTGCAGTATCGGTCACTGCGACTGCAACCAAAGGCGACACGTCAGTAACCGTTGCATCCGGGGACGAGAGCGGGTTTACCGCAGGGGGCTGGGCTCGAATCTACGCCACAGATGTAATTGACAGTCAGCGCACGTCCACGAAGGTAGCAGAGCTAGTCCGAGTTAAGTCAACCTCATCGGGCTCGATTGTCCTAGACCAATCGTTAGAGTTCACTTACGCAACGTCTCCAAGCATCGTGCCCGTGACCCTTGTGCAAAGCCCTGTTTTGAGGGGCGACTTTAAGGTATATGCAACCGGGGCCGCTGATAACGATCTTTATTTCTGCCGATTTTTGCTGTGTGAGTCGGTTTATTGTTCGGGGTTTGACGCGGACCGAATCGACGACAGAGCCATCGGAGTTGAAGATTGTGCTGGCGCTCTGATCGAAAATTGGACGTGCAAGAACACCGAAACATCCAGCACCGGCTACGGCGTGTCCATCATCGGGTGCACCAAAGGTGCCCGCATCTTCAACTGGGAAGCCTCTGACGTGCGCCACGCCATCAGCACCAACAACAGCTCGGCCCGAGGTGGCGCACCAGAGGTGCGCGCCGGTTTCGGGGTTATTTGGGGGTCGCCACTGACAAACCCCGGCGGTGTGGCCACTTCGCCTCTCGACACACATGCTGCTTGTACGTCTGTCCACTACCACGACATCACGATCTATGGATCGTCTGGGGACGCTGTTAACATCGAAGCAGCTAACGTCGTCTGTGAACGACTGAAGGTCATCGGCTCTGGCGCTGCGGGCATTCGAGCGTTCCACTATTCGGACCAGCCAGGCAACTTTACGTTCCGTGACATTGAAGTCAACGGGGCAGCCGAGGAGGCTCTTGCCGTCCGTCCTGTGTCAGGTGCGGGAACGCTGCACCGCGTCCACATCGACGGGTTCAAAGCGTTTAACTGTAACGGGTCCGGTCAAAACCTCTTTGAAATCGGCTTTATCGCAGCTAACCCCATCGAGGAAGTTGTGATAAAGAACGTGTTCATTTCCGACTGTGCTAACGTTACAGGGCAAGCTCTATATATCGACGAAGTTTCTCGCGTCTCCATCGACAATGTTCGCATTGACGAGTACGACAACACCGGCCTACGTCTCCGGGATATCGACTACTGCGATGTGAACGGTTACGTCTTCTCGGCAGGCAGTGGGAATTGTGAGGGTATGTACCTCGACGATAACCTGAATAACTTCTACCTCCGCAACTCCCTTATCGACGGCAGGTCTCTCGGTGGTGCTGACGGCATTCTGGTTGACAGCCTAGTCCAGCTTGCCGTTATCGAGCCTTCTGTCATTTTCTTGAACAACACCGCTGACATTACCGGATCATCGTCAATTCCGATCCGGGGTTACGTAGACAAAGACGGCGATCAAGTCTTGGGCGAGCGTGGCGCGGCTGTGTCTGACACGACGATCACCTTTACCGCGAACGACCCATCCATCACGCCTGACGATGCGGTTACTATCGCAGATGGTGCCGCCCCGACCGGCTCAGAACTGCTGGAGCTGTGCATCGAGCTGAAGAATCAGATCGAGACGCTGAAGGCACGCCTCGACGACACGGGCCACGGTCTTATTGCGTCATGATTTACGAAGCCGCCCACTTCTCTGATTGCCCTGATTGGCCACTCCGCCACTTCACATCTAAGGAGGTGGCGGATAGCCGCTCGGGCGAGGTCAAACTCTGGGTCTCGTTTGGCCTCCGTATGGACGAGCTACGTGACCTCCACGGTCAACCAATTCACGTCACCTCGTGGTATCGCACACCGGAGCACGATCGTGACATCGGAGGAAAGGGCAACCACTCAGGCGGGTGGGCTGCGGACATCTACTCCAACAATATGCACAAGCTGCTGCGCGACATCAGCGCTATGAATTTTCAGGGTGTGGGTGTGGCTAAGAGCTTCATCCATGTGGACGACAACGAAGATTACATTCAACAAGGGAAGCGCCCCGCTCTTTGGACCTATGGCTGAGTATTTTCAAGGTAAAGACAACGACGACGTTTTGGCTCAGATCGCGAGCGACATGCGCGACATGCGCGATCGCGTGATAAAGATCGAAACGAAAATGGAATCAGCCGCCAAGATCGAGCCAACGGTTAGCGACTTGGGGCAGCGCGTTGCGGTGCTTGAGGATCGCGACGACAACGCCAGCGATGCTCCGGCACGCTGGGGCGCCCTGGTTGGCATTGTAGTTGGCGCGGTGGCGCTCCTTGATCGCGCTTGGGGTGGGCAATAATGAGCGGCCTACCGAAGCGCACGAGCTGGAAGATCCGCCGCCGGGTGATGTTCTCGGTAATCGCTTTTTTTATGGCTGTAATTTCTTTGGTGCTTTGGAAGGGGTTGGACACGTCCCCGGCCGAAGCCGCTGTTACAATGAGCATCGCAGGGATTATGTCTATCGTGGCTTCGTATGTCTTTGGAGCGGTGTGGGATGATCGGTCTCGGTCTGAATAAAAAGCTGGTCCTGGGCGGGTTAGCCGCCGCCCTCGCGTCCACTAGCGCCGCCTACATCAAAGGCCGCGTTGACGGCTGGGTGTCCAAGGAGACGGAGCACAAGGCCGCGATTTCAGAGTTGGCCGTTCAGCATGCCGAGGAGCTGCAGGCCCAGGCTCTAGCCAATGCGGAGCAGGGCGCCGAGGTCCGCGAGGTAGTGCGGTACATCGAGCGGGATACAGAGGATATACGAGATGAATTGGCTGAGACTGACGATCCTGTCTGCCTTGTTGGCGACGACACTCAGCGCTTGCTCGACCGCGCGCTCGCTGGTCCCGATGGGCTCTACGATCGCGCCGCCAGACAGCGCGCTGACGACGCGGGCTGAACCTTTGGCGTGCAAGCTGCTGACCGATAGCGCCGCGGTAGAGGACTGTCTCGTTGTGGTCGGCGGGCAGTATCATGAGCTGGCCGCGCGCCACAACGAGCTGGTCGATTGGGTTGATGGTGTGGTCGGCGAAGACTAGCGCGTTCTCCGCTCAATCTCTCGGTCGATATACCACCTTGCCTTCTCAAGATCCTCGATCGCTTTGCCTTTCAGGTCGGCGCGCCAAATGTATTTGATTGCGTTGCCCAGGCAGAAGTCCATGTGCTCGATAATGTCGATGCACTCAACGCCGCTCGGGTGCTTGTTGTAGTGTGGTGGGTGGTCTACTGCGTCAAACGTGCACACATGCTCGTGCTCGTCACCATAATCATAGCGCGCGCCACATTGGTCGCATGTGACCTCGCTGCCGTGTTGTGTAAATGTTGTCATGCTACCTCTCTTTCGCCGAACTCGGCGGCTGTTACTCTTTTGTATTTCCCGTCCGGCTCGATCCTGATGCGCGTCGGGGTTCTCAATTCGCCCTTCCGATCCAGCGCCTCGGCCACCGTACTCGGCGCGGGGTGGCCCGCTCGCTTGAGCCACCACTGGCAAGCCTTCTGTCGCGCGTACCCTGAGTGATCGAAGCAAATCCATTCTGTATGCGCGACCAGGCCGCACACATACGTTACCTTTAGGCTGCTGGGCTTGCCGGGCTTGGTGTGCAGTCCGTACATCACACTTGTCACGTCGACCCATTCGGCCTTGAGTTGGTTCGACAGTACGGCGGCCGTGCCTGCCTGCTTGGTGATCTTTAGCTCTGGTTCTGGGAACTCGTGGCCGCAGTCGCCACACTCCCGCACGCCCGCATAGCAGATGGCCGCGCACTCCGGGCACACCTTGATTGGCGCCTCGCCTTCCTCGGCGCTATCGCGCGGGCGCTTGACCTTGATGCGGTCGATCGGACCATGACGCGAGAAGTTCTCGGCGAAGTCGAGGACGAGGCAGTTTTCCTTGCCGGGGGATAGGCGTGTGCCGCGACCGACCATTTGGATAAGCAAACCGGGGGATTTGGTGGGGCGCAGCAAAGCAAGTAGGTCTGTGTGCGGCGCGTCAAACCCGGTGGTGAGAACGTCGCGATTAGTCAGGCACCGAATACGTCCTGCTTTGAAGTCACGCAAGATGCGCTCTCGCTCTCCCTTTGGCGTGTCGCCCGTGATAGCCTCGCAAGAAATGCCGTGTGCTCGGATGGCATCGCGGACATGGTGCGCGTGCTCAACGCCTGCGCAAAAGACAAGCCATCCTTTGCGGTTCTTTCCGTGCTCGATAATCTCGGACACTGCAGCCTGCGTGGTTTCGTCGACATCGACTGCTTTCTCCAATTGGCCTGGAATGAATTCACCGCCGCGCGTGCCGACGCCTGCTACGTCAAGTTTCGTGTTCGTCGCCTTGGGTAAAGGCTCGCTCAACCAACCGTCTTCGATGGCCTCGCGGATCGTCATCTCGTAGCACACTTCGTCGAACAGCGCGTCCTTGCCTGCGGTGAGCATGCCGCTGTCCATGCGGAACGGCGTTGCTGTAAAGCCAATGATCTTGACGTGTGGGCTGTGCAACCGAACATTGGCGAGAAAGCGACCGTACATCGTGTCTGACTTGCGCGGTATGAGGTGGCACTCGTCCACAACGATCAAGTCAACTCGGCCCATATTCAGCGCATGCCGGTGGATGGACTGAATACCGGCAAACACGATCTGCGCGTGGAGGTCACGTTTGCCAAGCCCGGCGCTGTAGATCCCGGCTGGCGCGTCCGGCCATAGGGAGATGAGCTTGCTGAAGTTTTGCTCGATCAGCTCCTTGACGTGGGTCAGCATTACCACGCGCGTGCCGGGGTATTGCTCGCACGCACCGCGCACGAACTCGCCGATGCACACGCTCTTGCCCGTGCCAGTCGGCAGCGCGACCAGGGGATTGCCCTTCGCGCGGCCGAAGTACGAATAGATCGCGTCGATTGATTCTTGCTGGTAGGGACGGAGTTGCATCTATCCGTCTTTCTGTTCTTCCATGTTGTGCGCGATGTCGTCGGGGTCTTTCATCATGTGGCCCTCGTCGTTCGCTAGTCGCGCCTTGCTCCAGCCCGTGACACCTCGCTCGCGCGCCCACCACCAGGCGTAGCCGATCACGGCCTCGACGCTAATCTCGCCTTCCCGGTGTTTGCGCAGGTCGTTGGCGCACTGCTGCAGATAGCGCGGCCCCATTGGGAGTTGTTTCGTTCCGTCTTTGGTCATCCTCGATCCGTCCAGTTCTTGTAAACGATATTGTCGCCGTCGACGTCCGTGGGCTCGCCCATGCTCGTCAAGGCAGGGATAAAGCGATGGCACTCCAGCCGCTCGCGGCCGTCGCCCATCTCGTTGCCTTTCGCACAGGACCACTCACCGTGGCCGTGCATCTCCGGGGTGCTGTGCAAGCACGTCCGGCAATTCCGCTCGGGCAAGTTGTAGTCGTGGCATACGCCGTAATAGTCACACCACTTGCATTCGAACCAGGTTTTGTCGCCGATACGCTCGGGCGGGCTCTGCGCCTCGATGATCCGGCGCGCTTTTTCTAGCAGCCGGATGGCTGCTGCGGGGTCGTGCTTCACACGCTCCGTGTAAATCTCGTCGTCATTCTTGTTGACGGCCATATAGAAGGCGCGGGTCATGCCGGTCAGGTGCATGTAGACCTGCATCTGCGCGAAGTGCTCTGGCTTCGCCGACTGCACGCCGTCCTTCTTGAGCTTCTGAAACGGCTTGTCGCCGCTCGTCTTGAATTCCAGCACATGCCAAGTCTGGGGCGCCTCGTGAACGCCGAGCGCGCACCCGTCCATGCTGCCGCCGAAGTGTCCGCCGACCTCGCTGACGCGAAACTGGTTGCCCGTGTCTCGATCGACAACATGCACTTCAACTCCGACGTCGCGCAGGTCGTTGACCAGGCGCGGCTCCTCGTCGTGGCCGCGGCGAAACAGCTTCAGCAAGCGGCCGTCGTGGTGCTGCGTCAGCGCCCACCGAAACGTGTACCAGAGCTGGCGTGAGCAGGAGCGGCCGATTATGGACGCTCCAAGGTGCGATCGGCGCGAATCCTCTTGCGTGGTTTCGTAGTGCCGATAGATCGCGTCGCGCGTGGCTTGGTTGGATATAGGGAGAGTTACCATGCGTTCCTCAAAAAATAAGCCGGGGGAGGGGAAGGAGCAAACCCTCCCCCGGCCGACCTCAAGCGACTATCGCTGCCAAGGGGCGGAAGCGGTAGCGGCCTGGGTCTGCGTCGGTGCGGCGGCTTGAGGGGCAGGCGCCACACCACCTGCATTCGCTGGCTTGTAGGTCTTCACACCGTTACTTGGGCCGTATGCGCCCTGGCCCGGCTCGACCTTGATTACGGCGACCATCAGGCGGCCGTGAAGTTGCTCGCTGTCCTGCACCGACATCTGGCCGGTCGCATGGCAAATGGCTGACAGGGAGCGCTGCGCAATCTCAACAGCTTTCGGGTTCGGGTTGATAAGGTTCAGGCGGTCCCAAACCTTGCGGCTCGATCCGTCCTGCAGGTCCATCTCCAGTTCGAGGTACTGGCCCGTGCCTGCCTTGGTCGGCTTCATTTCCGACTTCACAATCATCACCGGGTACTCACCTGCCGGGATCAGCTCAAAGCCTTCGCCCGCCGGATCGTGTTGGGTTGCGTCAAAAGTTTGTCCAAGTTGTGCCATTATGCGGCCTCCGTCGTGTCTTGGTTATAAAAGCGAATGTGTTGTGCGAATGCCTGCCAGTCCATAGGGATTTCGTCCGGCATGGGCGTGCGGCGCTTTGCCATGTATGCGGGCTTCTCCTGCGTGCACAGGATGCGCTCACCGGAACCAACAGCCCGTGTCTTCTCGTTGAAGCCCTGACCATCCTTGGTCGTGCCGACGCGGTAGTTGGCGAACAAGAGATAGTCGCAGTTCTCCCGCAAGAGGGCAGATGCCCGCTTGTGGAGCTTGACCACATGGCGATCGTATGCCTCCCGCTCCGGGTCGTTGTATGCCTTGACCTCGTTGTGGGCCAGCTGGATAACCGTCATGCCCTTTTCGTCGCGCAGGTAGTTCAGCGCTGCGATGTAGTCGAGCCACGCACTGTCTGCCTCGATGTAGCCCTTGCCGTAGCCAGGATCTTCGATCGACTTCCAGTTGTTCGTCTCGGCCGTAAACTTCCACACGAGCGATTCAAGCCAGTCCACTGAGTCAACCACGACTGTCTGGTATGGATGGTCGCCCGTAGCAAGCGCCGTGAGCGCTTCCATGACGTCGGTGAAGGATTGAGCCAGCGGGAATGCCGGAACGTCCAGGTCGCCGAGCCCGTCTTCGGTGCGGATAAAGATTGGTGATGGGGCGCATGATGCGAACGTGGTCTTGCCCACGCCTTCCACGCCGTAGAGCAGGACGCGCGGCGGCTTTGCTTCGCCGCCCTGCTTGATGCTTTCAAGTGAGATAGCCATTATTCGGCTCCCTTCTGCTCGATGGTGATCGAAGTCGTGCCTGGCGCTACGGTGCGAGCGGGGTCAAACAACTTCTTGATGGGTGTCGGCCAGGCGCCGTACTTGCGCTCCGAGACCGAGGCTTTCAGGTCGATGTACTCAGACGGGTCTTCGTGCCACTCATTTTCCAGAGTGGTCCACGCCTCGTTCAAGACTTCCTGGTCCCACGTCACCTTTTTGTTCGTGGAGATTTTGACAACGGCCTCGCCGTCCTCAAACTTGTCCGTGCCGGTGGTGTGGTCACTGAGCTGCACCGCGTACTTCTGCTCGACGGCGCTCTTGAGTTTTTTCTTGAGAGCTTCGGTGGATTTGCGCTGTGCGTCGCACTCCTCCAGCAGCATGCCCAGCTCAAGGGCGCTCAGTGATACCAGGTCGCCAGAACTTTTGTCGGCGATGTCTGAAAGGGTTGGTCGGTTGCTCATCAGGTTGCTCCTTCTTGATGACTTGCACTCAACATAATGATCTGAAATCAATATGGCAAGCACAAAAATCACACATTGATGAGTTTTGCTCTATCCACCTGAATTCCTTCTGCTTCTGCGCACTCGATGATGGCTTTATGCCAGTCTGATGGGATGCGCCCGTCCGATCCCTTGCGGTCGCGCGGGTATGTCCAGCGGTAAATGGCTGATGGGTTGATTCGATACCCGTTCTTCTCAAACGCGCTCGCCATTTTGTACGGCGATCCGAAAAGATTGATTGCATATTCTGCGGCTGTCACAGTCCTGACTCCGAAATTGTCAATAAGTTGACGATCTATATCGCGTATTGACATTGATTGCAAGGCAACACTCGCTTGTGCTGCCTTGCTGTTGGGCGTCAGACTTCGTAGACAGTCCTGATTGGCTTGGACGTTTTGACGTTTGGCATGGCCTGCAACTGGTCCCAGATGCGCTCTATCGGCACACGCAGCACATCCTCCTGGCCGTACTTGCGGTTTCGTATGGCGCACGACATAGCCTGCTTGGATCGCCAGCCTGCCTCGTGGTGGTGCTTGTCGTTGGCGGCGAGGTTGTTCCAGCTTTCGACCTGAATGAGCGCGTATTCCTTGAACGAGAACCCGTGATGAACGTGGCCTGTGTCAAGGTAAAGGTGTCGACACTCTTTCAGGAAGTCGCGATAGTCCGTTAGCGCCACGTCGGTTAGCTTCTTACCGCTGGCCTTGTCGCTGTGGTGGGTGATGACGAAGGTGTCGCCCATTTTGTACGGGACGAAAACGCCTTGGTTGTCCAGCGCATGAACGCGGCCGGTGTGGCCGTATGCCACGTTGATCAGCTCGCGCATCCAGATGTCATTTGTGCGGGAATGGTTGCCCTGGTTGGGGATGTAGTCAACGAACTCGTACTTGGTGAGCGCGGCCTCGATGAACCCACGGACCACGGCGCTGACGACGCTAATCATTTTGGGGAAGCGCCCGTCTGCGTCTAGCCGGTGGCCTGAATGCTCGGTTTCGCTTTTGAAGTTCTCGTAATGCGTGAAGTCGCCCAGGTCGTTGATGACGCAACGCTTGGACTTCGGCGCTTTGTCCATCAGGTGCATAAATGCCGCGGTGATTTCACGCGCGGCAATATCCAAGTCAAAGTTTTGGCCGACCTCTTTGTAATAAGCCAGCATGCCAAGGTGCGCGTCACCAATCTGGAACCACGGAATGTCCTCGTCGTTGCTTGTCGAGCCTTCCCACTTGTTCACGTCGAGCGGGGCGTAGCTGTCGCGGAAAAACGTCTCCGCAAATTCCTGCTGCATTTGCTCGTACAGCATGCGGTCCACGTCGGTCTTGATCCACTGACCGTCTTTATACGTGGACGTTCCCTTGAGGCGCAGGGGTCGCGGGATGCCCGCCGGGTCGGCGAAGTGTGGGCCTTGAGCGCACATTGTCGCCCGCGTGGTGAGCCTTTCCACCGAACGCCGCACCGCGCTCTCGTCGCATTTCAGCTCGCGGGCTGCGCCTGCCCATGTGCCATGCTTGATGTAGGCGTCAAGTTTCCGCTCTTGCTGGTCCGTCGCGCAGTGAATGCGCAGATATTCTAGGGGGTGTGCCATTCGTTGACCTCATAACAACGCTATGCGCAAAGAAAAAACTTCTGCGCTTTGCGGCCTTTGCCTTCTCCATCGACCGCAACGCGAATGCGCTCCTGGTCGTACTCAAGCTCCTTCAGTGCGTCGTTCCTCCGTCGTGTCGACATGGCTTTGGTTGCGCGGGAAATCTCCGTGCGCGTCATGCCGCTGGGGTGTTTGGTGAGTAGGTCGAGAATGACATTACAGTCTTGCTCGGATTGGCTGTCGGCCATCTTGCGGTTTGCGATGTGGCTCATGTACCTGATCGACCATTGAACTAGCGCCTCGCCAAAGCTCACATCGTCATGCTCCAGAACGGGAGACAAGGGGTTGCGTGCAACGGCCGATATCATCGCGATCTTAATAACATTTTCTCGCATTCGCATCCAGAGCGCAGATGTTCCGTCCTCTCGGTGGTCGTAGGCGAGGTCGTCTTCCTTGTCGCCCAGGTCGTGCATGCGCGCCTCGGTGTCTCCCCATTGCACAATAATTGGCTCGGGGGCGGCTGTCGGCATAACGCCCTGCAGGTTGCCGCCTGTCTGATTTGGGCGGTTGTCCATAAGGGCCGCCCACGCCGCGACCAGTGGCGGTGGCGGCGTTCCAGATGCCACACTTCGGTTCCGCTGGGGCCGGTCGTCCTGCACGGGAGCAACAATGAAGCGGTTCCATTCGCCCGATGCGATCGAGGAGCGGGTCAGTGCTGCGGCGTATGTCTCCTCGGTGGCCGTGCCATAGATGCACAGGTGCGGCCGGTCAATGACGATGGGCTCGATCTTTTTGTCCGAGTATGTGCCGCCGTGGTATGTGGAGTTAGAGGACGAGTACAGTTCGGTGAGGATCTTGCTGACCTCGCGCATGTAGCCAGCAGCCTTCTCGTCGTTGATTGCTTTGAGCAGCATGCCAAACTCGTCGAGGTGCATGATCGACGCGGGGCGGTCCTGAATGCCGCGCAGCAAGCCGGGGCCAGAGCGCACGCTGTCGCCTGCCAGCTTGTCGTGAAGCCCTGCCTTGACCAGCAGCTCCTTGATGCGTTTGCGTGACGTGTCCTTGCCGCAGCCTGTTGGCCCAAGCCCGACCATGTAGACGTTGGTGCGCGTGTCCCACGGGCTTGCATAGTCGCGGCCGATCACAGATCCCAGTGCGGCCAGGACGTTCATGAGGGCCAGTTCGGGCTGGGGCTTCATGGAGCTAGCCACGATCCAGCGAACGGTGTCGCCAATGATGCCGGGAATGTCGAGGCACTTAATCGGGAAGTCAGGCAGCCCGCCGGTTTCGACGGTCAGATCCTCTGTGCCGTAATAGTTGGCGTGGATCTTGTCCAAGAACGGTTGCGCGGGGTTGGGGCCGGTAGGCTCGGCTGGTCGCCATCCCGCTTCCCAGGCCATGTGGTGAAGCGTGCCTGCGGTTACGCCGCCGGTCTTGTCGAAGCCCTGCCAGCGTTTGACGCAATCTCCGTCGCGATACTTTTGCCCGCCGCTTGACCAGCTGTCCCATGCGGTGACGTCGCAGCCTTCGGCATGCAGCGCCATACCCACGTTCACCCAGTCCTCATATGGCATGTCGGGGTCGAGCGCTGAGAGCATGCTCTCAATCTCGTCGGGCGTGTTCGAGGGTGCCGGGCTTACCAGACGAAGCGGCGTCTCTTTTTTGACCACCAAGTCGAGGAGCCAGCCGGGTGCCTCGGCGATCGGCTGATCGAGATTGTCAAATCGGTACTGAACGCCGGAGATGTGGGTCGATGGAGCGACCACAATGTAACCGCCGTGACCGCGCACGTCTATGTTCGGGCCGAGCTTGCTGGTGGAGTTGGCGACCTTACCTTCTACCGGATACTTGAACAGGAAGTGTCGGCCCTTGCCGGTGCGGTGAACCAATGTCGCGGGGAGCATGCCATGCTGCTGCTGCAGTTGGGTCAGGCTGTGTTCGCCTTCATGCCCGTCCACGTCCACCACGAAAATACCCGAGTCTGCGCCCGTGGCCACGGCGACATTATTGCCGGGCCGGAACGTCATGCTTATCAGGCGCTCGTCGGTGGTCGCGTTTTTCAATCCGCCTGGCTGGGTCGGGTGCTTGCCGGGGGAGCCGCAATCTAGCTCGCCGCACTGACAAGAACCGTCTTCCACACCGAAAATGGGAAACACCTTCCAGCCGAACTTGCGTGCGTAGGTCAGTGCATGGTTCTTGATGTCCATCAAAACGGGATGCTCCACTCGTTTACGACGCATTCGATAAATGTCAGCCATTCATCTTCGGTCAGTGACGACAAGTCAACCTTGCCGATACTCTCTAGGTACTCGCCGCCTGCCTTTCCGGCGCGTTTGATGGCGGCTTGTTCCTCTGCTGTTTTGTCAATCATTCAACACAAATCCTGTGACGGGGGGAGCGTTTCGCTCTTTCTGGTAAAGCGCAGCGTTGCGCATCACGGTGGTGTGGTGTGCCTTCATTACCTGCCCGACGCGCGTGGTAGAGAACCCGGCTTTTAGCGCGTTGTATGCAAACCACTGTTTTGCGCTGCGCAGGCGGTGGTCCCTTTTCGTTTCAACGTCGAGCCAGGATACACCAAACAGGGCGCAGCACTCATTTTTAAGCGCCACGATTTGGCCGACCTTGGGCGCTTCTTTGTTCATGGCCAAGACCGACGAGAGCAGCCGTTTGAATGCCGGGCTGGCGGTAGCCGGGTCAATATCCGCGGCCGCCGCTACGGCTGCGTCGATCACCTGTTGGCGCTTGTCGGGGGCGAGGGTGGGTGCGTTGGTCATTCAATCCCCTTCTCTAATGCTTTCAAAAACCTGCGGCCTGCGTCCTGCGCGAGTTTGGGTGTCGGGTATGTTTCGATGGACAGAGCGTAAGGGCTGCGGGCAGATGGCTTGATCCGAAAATGGTATAGCACATCTCTATGCCACGGATCTTCGCCGTAATTTTTGCCGATAGCCATAATTTGCGGGTATTCCATCATTCAATCTCCTTCACTATTTGCCTGTGAGTATTACCCACCACACCCTAATACACACAATAGCCATTAGGCACAGGAGGACAGACATCAGTCCCACTAAACTCCACCCTAGAAAGTTAATTATCGCCATCATTCAATCTCCTTCGCTTTGCAGGCTTTTCTTTTCTTTCTCCAGGGCGTCTAGCTCTTTTTTAAGCTCCCGGCACTTGTCCCGCAATTCAAAGTATTCTTTGGCTTGATCCAGGCGAGCTTCCATCCTGTTAGCCAGTGTTTGCGCCTCCTCAATAAGGCCGAGAAGCGGGGCGAAGTTGCGGGTTTTGTAGCACGCGCGCATCTCAGTAAGCACGCTGCAAATATATCTGTTCGGGTATGGCATCACTCAATCTCCTTCGCATTTACCAGGGCCAGCAGCAGGGCGACGGCTGGGAGGGTGTGCGCGCCGTTGTAAGTACTCTTAAGCATCACACAATAAGTGCCGGAGGCGGGCATGTGCATCATATCCCAGAGCCCCGGCATCTCCTGCTCTACCAGCGCAACTGCGGCGTCTAGGCTGGCGGTGTAGTGGGGAATGTGGTTGCCGTGTTCTGTTCCCTGCGTATCGACAAGCCAGTCACCACCCACCCGGATAGCGTGCGCGCCCGTGTGTCTAAACATCTTGTTGAATATCTCCGCATCCACCTCGCGGCTAGGTGCGGTCAGGGCTTGGAGTTTATCGCGTAGGGTCATCGGGACACCTCCACCCATACATCGGGGTTCTCCTTCAATATCCGCATTGCCAGCTTCCACCGATCCATGTTCGTCCCGAGTTCACATTCTGCCCATTCCAGCATCGCGCTTGTTGTGCTGCGGGGCATAAAGAAGTTTGGACGGAACAGGGGCTCTTGCTCCAAATCAATCCACATCACATCGCACAATCCAAAAGCCTTCAGGCGCGCGAAAAACTCCTGATCGCCAACATGGCGCAGGCAATCCCACTCCTCCACATCGCGTATCCGTTTTTTACCGTCATACCTGACCAGTGAAACGTGAATACCCATCACTCTCCCTCCATCTGAGACTTGAGCCATTCGTAAGTCGCTTTGGCCCTGTCCACGCGCAGACTGAGGCTTGTCCCTGACATTTCCTCACGGCGCTTTTGTGCGTCCAGGAAATCTGCCTTCGCCATCTCGATCAGCTCACCCATGACCGCACCGGCCATGTTCGCGTAGATGTGTTTGCAGGAAAGCCCGTCCCATACCTGGCCATCAGCCTCGGCAGCAGCGCGTGTCAATCGTTCAATCATGTTATTACTCATCTTCATTGCTCCTGTTGTTGAGGGCCTGCTCCGCGTATTCCATGCGGGCGCGCTCCTCGCGATTTGTCATGCGAGAAACGATGAACGCCTCGGGTGATGCTAGTCGGCGTAGAGCAGCTTCCAGCTTGTCGCACCGGGATTGGAGGGCGTCACGCTCCTTCTCCACGGACTTTAGCGCTTTAATAAGGGCAGCCTCATTTGTCATTGTTCAACTCCTCAGCAATGCAGTCCAAGCACCACTCATCCGGGTCTTCGGTGGGTTCGCCACAGTTCAGGCAGGGTTCGAGTTCTTCATTTAGTATTTTAAGAAAGACGGATTCATTTGCCATTGTTCAACTCCTTAACTGCCTTGCGTAGGGCGTCAAAGTCTGCCTTCCAGTTATCCTGACCATAGCAAGGGCCGTCGAACAGCTCCTCGCGTATGCAATCACTATCCCAAGCAAGAACTTCCTTCGCCGCCTCCACTGCCTTCAACAGCGCGGGCAGGTTGTTGACCGCTGCGACGATGAGGCGGGCGTCACTTGGGTTATCAAACGACACTTTTGGCCCGACCAAGTGGTCGCTGTCTGGATCCATAACCGTTCGCCCGAAGCCATCGACGATATTGATTATCTCGCCGTTGCTTGCCCGCTTAATCTCCCACTGCCCCGGCGTTGCCGCCTCAAGAGCCTGTTTCAGTTCTTCAATGGTCATTTGCTACGCTACTCCGTGATCGCGATGATCTGCTTCCAGAGGCCCAGCACCCGCTCGGCGTCCACGGGCGTCAGCTCCACATTCCGGTCGATGTGCAGGCTGACAGGCTTGTCGGCCTTCGAGGTGGCTTCCACGCGCGGGTGCATGTAGCTGTACTTCCCGAAGGCCTCAGGCTCCCTGTCGATCACGTCCTGCACGAACTTCGCGGCAGCCTTGTTGGCCTCCCGGGTCTTATCGGCAGCCTCTCGGGCTCGCTCGCTCTCGATGCGGCTCATGATGTCCCAGCCCAGCTCGTCGTACTTCATCGAGCCGTTCTTGCGGATGTGGTAGTTGGTAGAGGTGCCGTAGCCTCGGCCCCGGAACTTGACGTAGTACTGGCCGGTGCGGTTGCATCCCCAGCCATCTCTGAGCTTCTCGTTCAGCACCAGCCACCCGCTCACGTCCACGCCGTCCACGGTGATCTCGATGCAAGGCTCGGTGCTGTTATCTCGGTACCTGCGCTTGCGCTCGGACAGCTTGATTTCGATGGGCCAGTCGGGCTGCTGCTGCCTCACGTAGTCGAGCGCGAGGTTGAGGTGCTTGAGTAGGGCGTCAGCGGTGAGGGTGTCTTGGTTTTTCAGTGCGTCGATGAACATGGTCGGTACTCCTAGTGTGTGTGGCGACGGGCGCGCTCAGTCATCGTTAACTCCTCAAGTGCTTTGCGAAGCTCACCTTGCCAGTGTTCTTGCTGTAAGAAGGTGACAGACCGTTGGAGCTTTTGCGCCGCCTCTGCCACCTTCAACAGCGCGGGCAGGTTGTTGACGGCTGCAACGATAAGGCGGGCGTTGGCTTTGTCGATCTCGTCACCGCCCGGCGTTCCGTCTGTTCCGTCTGCTATGAGGACGCCGGGATTAAGCATCCAACGTTCTGCAAGTTGGACAGCCCCATAGTCGCCGCCCTCGTCGTTATGCCAGTTCCAAGGCAGCGGCGTTGCCGCCTCCAAAGCCTGTTTCAGTTCTTCAATGGTCATTTGCTACGCTCCTTCAGCATTGCGTCTGCTAGCTGATAGGCCTCTTGAGCGACACGGATGTTCGAGCCATAGGTAATGTCACCGATGTCGATGCAAAGCCCCGCCAAAGCCTGTCCGGCGAAGTAATCGCGAAGGGTCATGCCGTGGGTGTAATCATTAGGGAAGGCGCGCGGGTTCTCTGGTTTATCGGTCATTTGCTCGCTCCTTTCTGAGCAATCGGCAGGTCGTCAAAGTCTGGCCCATCCATAACCGGATCCCCGCAGCCGCCCGTTGAGAAGTCAGGGCAGCACTCCTCGCATGTAGGGTTCGCGTCATTCATGCGCGTGTCATAGCCAGTCCATCGCAGCTCTGATATTTCATCACCGCACCAAGTGCATTCCATGCGCTCGCTCATTTGTTGCGCTCCTTCTAGTTCTTTCAGTTTCAGCTCGACCTGGTGAAGCCGGTTCAGCTCACCGGCAAGCCAGGCTGCGCCGAAGGTTGTGGTGACGCTGATCCAATTGCCGTTAGCGCTTTCGATGCTGTGCCCGTAGGCGTCGTCGCGTACTGTCCAGAGCTTCGTCATCGTCTATTCCACCAAATCATCAGGCCAATGAACGCCAGAAACGGAACACTGAAGCCGGGCGGCGCTGTGACGAATGCGAATGTCACCATAGGGAGCAGCAGCCACGGCAGCACTAGGCGTAGGGTGACGAAAGCCGGGGCCAATAGGCTGTTAAAGATATTCGTCATTCGCCTTCCCCGATCCCAAAGCCAGCGCGCAACCGATGCCAGTTGTCTTCGTCGACAGCAAAGCCCTTGCCCCATACCGTTTTAATCGTGATGCCATATGGGCGTAGTTTCTGACGCGCCCTGGATATAAACACCTTGATGATTTCGTTGTAAGGCTCATGCCCTGCGCGGTCGGAATAGAGCGCGTGCATGATCGCCGGATAAGTTACTGTGCGGTTTACTGCCAGCAGGCGAACGATTGTCTCCTGGCTCTCGGTCAGGTTCCATTCGGCTGGGGCGCTTTGCGTTTCCGCGGTCAGCTCTTGCACGTATTGCTGCAGGGCCAGGAACTCGTCGCGGAATTTGCGAAGAATTTCCCTCGAAGGCTCGTGAGCGTGAAGTTCGATCGCGCTGTCCAAGATAGCGTCAGACATTAGGCACCTCCCTCCAGCCGATAACCTCGGGCTTGATGGGCTTGCGAAACTTCTTCGTGCACACCTTTCCGTCGATCACGACGCAATGAGAACCGAAGTCGAAGAAACCAAACTCGTCCTTGGCGCGAACCAGAAACGGTCGGTCGGTGGGCGGTGGGCCTATCTCCAAGGGGGTAACGGGCGTGTTCATAATTAAGCTCCTATTCATTGACTGCATATCAACAGATGAATGTTAGCCTGTCAAGCGCGTGTGTGGTAATATCAAGCATCTTTTTTGGGAGAGCGCTTTATGTTCTTGTTTTTGTGGACTGTTCTTGTCGTTTACCTGACGCCGGTTGCCTTGGATGCCCTGAGTCGCTGGATTGATCGAGAGCGTTACGAGTTTTCCGCGTGGGCCTGGCCCTGGGTGGCTGGCCTTGAGGTTTATCACCGGCTCGATCAATAATGTGTCGCCCTGGCTTGCAGGTCTATCCCATGTCTCAAAAGAAAATATCCCCAAGCCTGCTCAAGCACGATTGGCATGACGAAAAAATCCCTTGGCGAGAGGATCACCTGCAGATGGCTGCGGTCCAGTACCTTCGCCGCGAGCGGATCTTGTTTCGCGTCGGTCTGGAGGGCGCGAAGCGCAAACCTTCCGAGGCTGGCAGGCTGAAGGCGCTGGGGCTTGAGTCCGGGCCTCCTGATATTGACATGTATTTCGATGGCGGTCGCACTGCCCATGTGGAATTGAAGCGGGCTGGCGGCCGCGTGAGCGAGAAACAAGCGGAGTACCACGACGAGCTAAGGCGCCTCGGCCATGACGTGTACGTTGTCAAAGCCAAGACGCCTGCTGAGTGCGTAGAGCGGATCGAGAGTATTGTTGCGGAGTACGAAGGCTGGGCCTAACTGGCCCAAAGCCAGAGCACGTAGGCCAGCACGCCGAACGCGAAAAGCAGGTTGTAGTAGTTCGGGCGTTTCATAGGCTTCCCTCCTGCTGCCACTCCAAGAACCCTGTCCATTTTCCGATGCGCTTTTCTACGTATCGGCCATCTTTGCCTATTGGGACCAGCCGCGCGCCCTTGCCTGGGACGATCACGGCTGGTGTCTCACATGTCTCGCAACCTACCCAGAACGGGTCGTCCGATTGTAAGATCACCCCGTGCTTGCGGCTGAGTTCTGTTAGCTCTGCCAGAAACGCCGCCTCTGCTTTTTCAAACTCGTCTTCGGTCACGGGCTCTCCTCCTCCCAGATTTCTGTCTCTCCTGGCTCCACATAGCCGGTCTGGCGGCCGCCTATCACCAGGACGGGGAAGTCATACTTTGACGCTTCACGGCCTGCCTGCGTTGCTGTCAGTGCAGATACCTCGAACTCATGCTCGACCTCGATCAGCACGCGCTTTTTGATGAGATAGGTCGTCACCTTCCGAGCCTCTGCGCTAGTCGTTCGCTGTGCGGCAGGGTGTTCAGGGCCTCCACCTCGTGCTGGGTCCAGGTTGGCTCCTGGTCTAGGCTCTGACGCAGTTCCATCAAAGCGTTGACCATTTCGTCCACCTTCTTTATAGCGTCGTGGCGCGTCTCTGCGTGCTCGATATATTGGCCATTGAGCCAAACACCTTCCTGTTTCCACTCAGCTTCCATTAAAGCCTCCCAAGATTGCGACTGTGATGAAAAAGATGATCGCGGCCTGTGTTGCTTCCGCGAGGCGCTGGCGAAAAGTCATTCGTCACCTTCCGTTGTCGGGGGAATGACGACATCTTCGACCAGGTGAACCGTGAGCCAGAACAGCTCGTTGGTTTCCTTGTCTTCAAATTGGATTGTGTAGGTCATGACTATTCCTCCAGGGTCAGGCGATAGCGCTTGCCGTCAATCTCAACCGTTTTGCCGTCGCAATCGCTTCGCGGCTCGTCGGTTTTGAACGGGTCAAAGCCGAAGACTTCTTTGAAGACGTGCGGGTCAAAATTCGGGAGCTTTTTCGTTAGCTCGCGATCATCTTCCGTGGCATTTTCCCATGCGTCAACAAAAGCGGCTTTCAGGGACGAATACGCCTTTAGATATCCGCCTGTCGTCACGTATGACGGATATGCCGCTTTCTCCTTGTCGGTCATGGCGTCCGCTGGCACCCACTTTGTAAGCGCGCAGTACATCCATTCGGGGTACATCCATTCGGGCTTTGTTGCGCTGTCCCATTCTTCGCGCGAACACGGTTTATTGAAGACCAAGATTTCGCTAGGCGTGACGCTGTTGCAATAGCCGGTGTTGCGGTCGCCGGTGTTCCAGTTGCCGGTGTTGCGGTCGCCGGTGTTGTAGTTGCCGGTGTTGCGGTTGCCGGTGTTGCGCCAGCCGGTGTTGTAGCTGCCGGTGTTGCAGTTGCCGGTGTTGCGGTCGCCGGTGTTGTAGCTGCCGGTGTTGCGGTTGCCGGTGTTGTAGTTGCCGGTGTTGCGGTTGCCGGTGTTGTAGCTGCCGGTGTTGCGGTTGCCGGTGTTGTAGTTGCCGGTGTTTGTGTCTTTTTTCATAGGTCTACTCCTCGTTGTTAAAATGCCAGCTTGCCCGAATTAGGTCTAACATGCAAAACCCGCTTCCCCGACCGTCGCACACATTCGGGCCGATTGGCGCCACCGCTGGCAGGCGCCTGAAAGGCGGGGGCGGGTGTTCTATTAGTCGACTTCCTGCAGCATTGCAGCGTATGCTGCGGCGAATTGGCGCGGGGTCATATAGTCGACCTGGATCGGCTCGCCCTGGGCTTCTTTGCGGTAGAGCACCGCCTCGCGGTTATACATTTGCGCGGTGCGCTCGCATTCCTTGTGACATGGGTAGCCCTGGCCGCGCGCATAAAGCCGGTTGTTCAGGTCGTAAACGTGGAACTCGAACAGGCCGTCGGGGCCTTTGCCTTGGGTAATCATGCTTCCTGGCCTCTTGCTTTCGCGATTGCTGCGCGGGCCTTGTCCTCCCATACGCCATCGGTCGCCACAAGCGCCAGCTCTAGCGCCTCCAGCAGGTCCGGGGCGGCGGCGATCAAGCGCGCGTTTGCTTCCTCGACGGCGGCGCATGCGTTTTCGAGGCCTTCAATATGCTCGCCGACGCCATAACCTGACACTTCATAAGCTTCGAGCATGGCGCGGACTTGTCGCGCCAATTCGCGCCATTCGTCGGCGCTTGGGGTGCGTTGGTTGGTCATTTTGCGCGCTCCACCTTCAGCCAATAGACGCCCGCCCGATCTGACAGGCGATATTCTGCCAGCATTTCGACGGCCTCGGCCTTGGTGTCGAACTCGTCGACGCATTCGCTCGGGACGCCGTACTCGCGGCGCATGATTTTATAGGTCCTGGTCATGTTGCTGCCTTTCGCGTGTTTCAAATCTGGCGAACATGGGCGACGATTTCGCCCTTGTACCACTTTGGGAATAGTACGGCGTCGACCTTGCGCACCTGGGTCGCGTAGGTGTCGCCGTAGAGGGTTGCGCCCATAAAGGGGCATTGTCCGAGATAGGCGGCTCCCACGGTCGTGGGAGTGCCTTTTATCAGGACAGTGTCACCTGGCTGCAGCTCGCTGACGGGCAAACGCTGGGTCGGGTTGGTCTTTACGCGGGCGTCGGTCATTTCTCTGGCTCCATCCATCCGAACATTTCACCGGCTAGGCTTTCCGCGCCGTCGACCTGGGCGGTATATGAATCAGGCACGCCAAGCCAGCGCTCGTCTGTCGTTGACGCACAAAACATATAGACGGGCCTGCCGCTATCGTTCCGCGTGACACTGACCGGGCCTAGACCGTCCTTGCGAATGAACGCGCGCTCCTGGCCTTGCATGTCAGATAAAAAGATGCCGTTGCGGGCTTTTCTGTAAAAACCGTTTGCGGTGCCGCCTGGCTCGAAAAGCGTTGACGTTAGCTCCCGCTCGTTCTTCGCGTATTTTTTGCCGTATAGCTCGATCATTGTGCGGGCTCCAGGTTCATGCCGGTATCTGCCAGCATTGCGCGGAATTGGTCCAGGAGAGCGGGCAGGCGAGCATTCAGGGCGGTTTCGCTCAATAGCTGCTCCTCGGTTGCGTCCGGCCAGCACGCGGACTTGCGCGCGGTGGCAATTTCGCCCTGGGCTGCCCAATGTTTCGTGTTCGCGACATAGTGCAGCGGGCCGGTGTCGTCGAAAAGATGGAACCGCAAGAGCGGGGCCAGCTCGGGGAAGTGCTCGCGAATCTCGTCATGCAGGCAGCCGCATGAGGCGACCTTGCGGCCGCGTCTGATTTCCGCGGTGATGGCGAATGAAGCATGCTTGTTTCTGCCATAGCGCGCATAACTGATATAGACCTGCATGCGCACGTTGCCGATCTGGCGAAAGTCGCTTGCCCAGTCGGCGCCAGATCCGTCGGCATTGTACGGGGTGAGCGTGCCTGGGACGCCGTTGATTTCGTGTTTCGTTTCCATCGTTACGCCTCCACGCTTTCAATCGTGCATACGCCGACGCGGTTCCCGTTGGTATCACGGAGCGGCGTTTCGTCGGTGGGCATACCGGACTCAATCAAGTCGGCTTGGGCGCGCAAGATGCGCGCGATTTCGATTCCGGGCGCGCCTTCAAAAGCGGCGTTGCCGGTCTCGAGGGTGATCGTTACTCGTTCCATGTTGGTGCTCCTTCGTGTTCGTGTTGTCTGCAGATCAACACATGCCGGGGGGCGTGTCAACACCGCTTTCCAATTAATTCCTGGCGGCTGGCCGGTTATATTTCAGCGACTTAGCGCGGCTGACCAATTAATTCCCTAACGATTTCAATAAGTTCAATTATTTCCTAATTTTTTCCCCGGTGTTTTCTTAATGATTTCAAGGGGTTCAATTTTTTCCGGGAAATAAGTACCCCACACAGATACACCCACACCCAGAGAGAGACAGAGAGAGGGGGAGAGTGTTAGGGAAAAAAGGAAATATATAGAATTATATATATTTTTATAATATATCTTATTGTTTCTACACGCTTTTTCAGCCTTTAATTAATTTCCAATTAATTTCTTTTTTCCGGGAATTAATTGAAAATTATTGTTGTTGACTCAGGGTCAACGGTGTGTATGGTGGGCGGTGTTGATGTAAGGAGCAACGTTATGAATGAGTCTATAAGCACGGTTCAGCAACTCGCCAGCGCAATCGCTCAACTGTATTCGGGCGACGGGCATGCGTCCCAAATTTGGAGGCTTCGCGCGGTAGCTGAGGAGCGCGGGTTTACAGATGAAGACTGGGGCCGCGCCGAGGAAATCGCGCGTGCTACCCCGAAAACTTGGCTGACTTTTAAGGGCGACTAGCTATGAACAATCTCGATCGACTGATTAAAGCCGAGGGCGTCCAAGGCGGCGTCCTGGCTGAATA
Organism: Internoretia fryeana; assembly: GCA_036784875.1. Classification (NCBI taxonomy): domain Eukaryota; class Phaeophyceae; order Ectocarpales; family Acinetosporaceae; genus Internoretia; species Internoretia fryeana. The sequence goes on along the minus strand of JAYMFV010099475.1, from coordinate 23,308 downwards.
TGAAAAGCGCTTTCGCCGCTTTGCTGATGTGCGCGTCAATTCTGATGACGATGCCATGAACCTTTCGCATATTAAGAGCGAGATGTTGAAAGCATACAACTTCACGCGGTCCCAAGATGCGTTTGATCTGTACGTCCTGGCCAAGCGCGCGGCTGCTGCGCATGTTGTACTTCGTCGGGGTGTTGCGTCATGAACAAGTTTATGCGCGCACTGAAGGAGGCCAGTCTGGCCCTGGTTCTGTTTTTTATTGGTTGGGCGGCGCTGTCCATTCCGTTTGGGGGCTAGCCCCTAAACCCTTTCTCTTTCCCCTCAACTTGCCCTGGCTTCGGCTGGGGCTTTTTTTTGGGCGGCGGTTGGTGTATGGTGCGGGGCTTCTGAACTAGAGGTTTGTAGATGGCACTGGGACGAAAGACAGGCGGGCGCAAGAAGGGCACTCCGAACAAGGTTACTGCGGACATGCGCAAGGCTGTGGTGGAGGCTTTCGACAAAGCGGGCGGGGTTGAATACCTGGTCAAGCTGTCGGTGGAGGATCCGCGCTCGTTTGCCAGCCTGGTCGGCAAGGTGATCCCAGCCGAGGTCAAGGCGACCATTGACGCAAGCCCCGAAATGCTGGCCAGCCTGGAAGCCGGACGCAAGCGTGCATCTGATCGGGCCAAGCCTGAGAGCTAGGCAAATAAAAACCCCGGCGCGGTGGCCGGGGCTCTGGTGGTTGTTTGGTGGGGTGGGTGCTACGCGAACACGCTATGCCCGCAAGCATGCAGCCAAGTCATCCAATCACCTGGCCCAAAGCGGCGGCGCATCTCGCTCTCGGTCTTCATCACGACGGTGCGCGCAGCGCCATAAAGGTGGCGGTCTTCATCCGTGGCACACGCTAGGCACTCACTGAAGCGCATTTCGCCGTGCATAGCGTACCCGTAAATGGTGTCCTGGTGGCGCTTGAGGCGCTTCATCTCGCGCTTCAGCTTGGTGCCTAGTGCGTGGTTGCTGAGGGTTTCCATGTCTCTCGCTCCTATTCGAGTTAACGTGTCTTTATAGTTCACACTATTGAGCGCTAGTCAATGTGTTGAACGCAGCGCACTTGTGTTGTATTTATGCCGCATGTTTGACGCGCGCCCCGACCCTGACATCGAGCTGGCCAAGGCTGTGGCCGAATACTATGACGACCCTTTGGGCTTCGTTCTGTTCGCGTTCCCTTGGGGCCAGCCTGGGACGCCGCTCGCCTCGATCAAGGGGCCGAGGCGGTGGCAATGGGAATTCCTGGAATGGCTAGGCGAGGAGATCCGAGGCCGTGGCTTCGATGGCGTCGAGGCGGTCGAGCCTATCCAGCGCGCTACGTCTAGCGGACACGGCATCGGCAAGTCAGCCCTGGTCGCAATGCTGCTCAACTTCATCATGTCAACGCGGCCACACTGCAAGGGCGTAGTCACTGCTAACACGTCAGATCAGCTGCGGACTAAAACCTGGGGCGAGCTGGGCAAGTGGCTTCGAATGAGCGTCACGGCGCATTGGTTCGACTTTAACACCGGCAAGGGCAATCTCTCGCTGGTGAGCAAGAGCCATCCAGAGACATGGCGGGTAGACGCGCAAACATGCCGGGAGGAGAATTCAGAGAGCTTCGCCGGGCTGCACGCTGCGAACTCCACGCCGTTCTATATCTTCGACGAGGCGTCGGCGGTTCCTGACAAAATCTGGGAAGTCTCTGACGGTGGACTAACGGACGGCGAGCCTATGCGCTTCGTGTTCGGCAACCCGACGCGGAACTCCGGCCGGTTCTTCGAGTGCTTCAACCGCCAGCGGCATCGCTGGGCTAACGTGCAGATTGATTCTCGGAGCGTCCAGGGCACCAACAAGAAACTACTTGACCAAATGATAGAGGACTGGGGAGAGGATTCGGACTATTGCCGCGTGCGTGTCCGTGGTCTGTTCCCCAGCGCGGGCGATTTGCAATTCATTCCAACAAGCGATGTAGAGGCGGCCATTGCTCGCGATACACCCAACCCGGTCGATTGGTCTGCGCCCGTTATCCTGGGCGTGGATGTGGCTCGCTATGGCGACGATAATACGGTGATCCAGCCGCGCATCGGGCGGGATGCGAAGTCTTTCCCGGCCAAGGTCTACCCGAAACAATCCACGATGGACACGGTGCACCGGGTTATCGAATACATGGATGAATTCCGCACGCTCGGCCATGCGGTCGACGCGGTTATCGTGGATGGCGTGGGTGTAGGCGGGGGCGTGGTCGATAGGCTGCGAGAGCTGGGCTATCCTGTCCACGACGTCAACGGTGGCGGGCAAGCCACGCGCTCGGACAAGTACCGCAACAAGAACGCTGAAATGTGGGCAGGTATGAAGGCGATGATCGCTGATGGCCTATGCCTGCCGGATGATCGCGACCTAGTGGCGGACCTCACGGGCCGCGAGTACGGGTTCACGGAGAAACACCAACTCCAGCTAGAAAAGAAAGACGACATGAAGAAACGCGGGCTGTCGTCTCCCGACCGGGCTGATGCCCTGGCTCTGACGTTCGCGGTGCCTATAAGCAAGACATACCGCGACGACATGCACAACCGCGCGACCGTCGAAACCGAATACGACCCGTTTGCTTGAGGCCACAACGGCGCTGTGATATATTCGCCACATGTGGAAGCTCCTAATCATATTCTTCATCAACGGCGAGATGGTCGAGCGGCCTGAAGTGTTCACAGACTTTGAGGCGTGCGCCCTGTTCGCAACGCAGCTGGTCGAAGATCGAGGCGAGCCGCCGGTCGGGTTTGGCCTTGCTTGCGTTCGCGTTCCTGAACCTGAGCGCCAGGACATCTAAGCACTGTTGCAGTGACGACACACTTGTGATATCAAAGCAACTCGATATTGCTATGAGGTCACAACCGTATGTGCTCCAAGCCCCGCATGCCAGCGCCGCCCCCACCGCCGACTATCCCTGAGCCTCCGAAGGCGCCGGGCGCTGATGCGTCTGTTGAGCTGCAAGCGCGCCAGCGTCAACGCTCGCGCTCTGGTCGCCGTGGCACGATCCTGACGCAAGCGAATCAGCTAGGCGGCGGAAACACGACGGGAGCGACGTTGCTCGGTGGCGGATAACCCGAAACATACTACGCCCTGGCGTCGCCGTCTGTCCGCGCTCAAGACTGAGCGGACCGACTTCGAGTCGCACTGGGAAGACATCGCGGACTATATCGCGCCTGCGAAGCTGCGCTTGTTCACGTCTGACCGGAACGACGGCGGCAAGAAGTACGGCAAGATTGTCGACGAGACCACGCTACTCGCCCGGCGCGACTTTGTGTCTGGGATGATGGCGGGCCTGACCTCCCCAGCGCGCCCGTGGTTCAAGCTTGGCACCAATGACAAAGACCTGAACGAGTTCAAGGCGGTCAAGGAATGGCTTGAAACCGTCGAGCGCCGCATGATGCTGGCCTTCTCCAAGTCTAATCTCTATCAAGCGCTGCCCAATGTTTACGACGACGTGGGCACGTTCGGCACTGCGGCAATGGGCGTGAACCACCGGCCAGAGACTATGATCTGGTGCCGTCCGTTCAATATGGGTGAATACTGGGTCGCAACGAACGAATGGGGCCTGGTCGACACGTTCTATCGCCGCACGACCATGACGGTCGGCCAACTGGTCAAGAAGTTCGGCCGGGACAATGTGAGCCGCACTGTCGGCAATATGTGGGACTGCGGCGACGCCGACGAGGCCATTCCCGTTATTCAGGCAATCGAGCCGAACGACACGCGCATTCGCGGATACAAGGATGCGCAGAACATGCCGTTCCGGTCTGTGTGGTTCGAGGAGGGCGAGAGCGGCGGGGCATTTCTGGAGCAGCGTGGATTCGAGGAATTCCCGATCATGGCGCCGCGCTGGTATGCGTCTCAAACTGACAGCTACGGCGTGGACTGCCCCGGCATGCTGGCCCTGGGCGGCACGAAACAGCTGCAGCACGAGCAGCGCCGCAAGGCTGAAGCGATCGACAAGATGGTCAAGCCGCCGATGGTTGCGCCGTCTGCCATGCAAAAGCGCCCGGTCAATCTGCTTCCGGGCGGCATGACGTATGTTGACGAGGTGACGGGCGGGACACAACTGCGCCCGGCTTACGCTGTTGATCCGCGCATTGGCGACCTCAAAGAGGACATCCGCGAGGTCCAGCAGCGAATCAAGGAAAGCTACTTCGTCGACCTGTTCCGCGCCATCTCCATGCTTGACCGGCGCGAGATTACGGCGCGCGAGATCCAAGAGCGGCACGAAGAAAAGCTCCTCATGCTTGGCCCGACGCTGCAGCGCATGCAGTCCGAGCTGTTCGACCCGCTGATCGACCGGACGTTCTCGATTATGACGCGCCCGGAAATCGACGTTCTGCCGCCACCGCCCGAGGAAATTCAAGGGATGGAGCTGCGCGTGGAGTATGTGTCCATGCTGGCCCAAGCCCAGCAGAGCGTGGGCGTCAACGCTATCGAGCGCACGGTCGGCTTCGCGGGCAACCTGGCTGCAGTGAACCCGAATGTTCTGGACAAGATCGACTTTGACCAGGCCGTTGACGAGTACGCTTCCATTCAAGGCGTCCCGCAATCGCTGGTGCGTTCTGACGAAGACGTCGAGGCGCTCCGGGCTTCGCGTGCGCAGCAGGAGCAGGCGCAGCAGGCAATGGCAATTGCTCAGCCGGCTGTCCAGTCTGCCAAGGTTCTGAGCGAGACCAAGGTCACGGACGGCGGCACGGCGCTGGATAGATTGCTGGGAGGCGTCTAGTGAAAAGCGAGGACGCACACGGCCAATACATGCACGATCTTGAGGACGTGCTGAAAACACAACACGGACGACGTTTGTTGTGGCATATCATCAACAAGTGTGGTATTTACGCAACGACGTTTAGTAACAACAACAGTATTACGTGCTATCGAGAAGGTGCTCGTGCTGTTGGCCTGGCGCTGGCGCGGGACGCACAAGGCGTACCGGAATTGTATTTCAAAATGCTGGAGGAGTGCTCCGGCTTGCAGGATTACAGAATAGCCAACGCTGCGGGCAAGATGGACGAAAAAGGAATTTTTGAAGATGAGTGACGAAACCGAACTGGCCGCTACCGAAACAACCGACGCGGGTGCTGGTGACATCACTGAAGCCGTAGAGGCGAACTCCACCGAGCCGACCTCAACGGTTCTCACCGATGGCGACGACGCGCCGTCTGAAGGTGAGGAAATCGCAACTGACGAGCCCCAGGGCGCCCCGGAGTCTTATTCTGACTTTGAGATGCCGGAAGGCTTTGACGTTGACTCGGCCGCTCTTGAGGCGGCTACGCCAATCTTCAAGGAGCTAAACCTCGATCAAGGGCAGGCGCAAAAACTCGTTTCCGCTTATGCCGAGATGGTGGGGAAGCAAGCTGAAGCAATGGCAGAAAGCCACACCGCACAGGTGGAGACTTGGACTGCAGAGACGCAAAAAGCCATGTCGCAAGAAGACATTGGTGTCGCTATTGCAGGTCTCAAGCGCTTCGATACTGACGGTGAGGTTGCAAACGTGTTGAACTCGACTGGTCTGGGGTCTCACCCGGCCGTGGTTGCGTTCTTCAAGCGCGTCGGTGAGAGCACGTCTGAGGACAGTTTCGATGGCAAGCCTGCGGGCAAAATCGAGCAGTCCATTGAAGACAAGCTCTATGGTAATCGCGGCCAGTAACGGAGGACCTAACTCATGGCCACTCTCTCTAATACGTACCTTGATCTTGTCGATATCTACCGTCGCCAAGATCCCGATGGTTCCATTGCGGACATCATCGAAGTTCTCATGCAAGAGAACGAAGTCGTTCGCCACGCCGTTGCGCGTGAGTGTAACGATGGCACCAAGCATCGCCACGCCATTCGCACGGGCCTCCCGTCCGTGTCTTGGGGCAAGCTCTACAAGGGTGTCGCTCAGTCCAAGTCCAACACCCAACAGGTCGAGGATGTAACGGGCTTCGTGGAAGCTTCCTCGCAGGTGGACACCCGCCTGCTTGAGCTGGCTGGCAACAACGGCAACGCTCTGCGCCTGTCCGAAGCCAAGCCGTTCATGGAAGCCATGAACCAGGAAATTGCTTCTGGTATCTTCTACCACGACCAGAAAACCGACCCGGAGAAGTTCACGGGCCTCGCGGCGCGTTACGGCTCCCTCGGCGGCGGTGGCGCGGGCAACCAGATTGTCGACGCTGGCGGCGCTGGCTCCGACAACACCTCCATCTGGATGGTGACGTGGGGCGAAGACACTTGTGGTCTGCTGTACCCGGAAGGCACCCAGGCTGGCGTCAAGCACGACGACAAGGGTGAGCAGCGCGTTACCGACGCTGACGGCAATCCGTACTACGTTATGGAAGACTGCTGGCGCTGGAACATTGGTCTGTACGTCAAAGACTGGCGCTACAACGCCCGAGTCGCCAACATCGACGTGAGCAACCTGCAGGACGACCCGACCGACATCGACGGTAATGGCAACGACCTGTACCACTTCTTGCGCAAGGCTTACTACAAGCTGCAGAAGCGTCGTCCGATCACGGGCGAGAACAAGGGCGGCACGGTCATGTACTGTAACCGCGACGTTCTGGAAGCTCTCGACGCACTGGGCTCCAACGGCGGCGCTTCGGATAACTTTATCCGTCTGAAGCCGATGGAAATTCAGGGCCAAGAGGTCATGTCTTATCGCGGTATCCCGATCTATGAGACGGATGCGCTGCTCAACACCGAAGCCCGCGTAGTCTAAGGAGGGACACGATAATGGCTATTTTCTCTGAAAACCTGCTGCTCTCCGACGATCAGGCAGTCACGGCTTCCGCCGCGTCTACCAATCTGATCGACCTGGGCGCTATGGGCACCGTCTACGGTGCCGCTGCGGCTCTGGAGCGTGATCTGGGCCGTGGTGCTCCGATCAACTTCCTGATCCAAGCTACCGAGGCGGCCACCGCTGCTGGCGCGGCTACGGTTCAGTTCGCGATCGAAGTCGACGACAACGATTCGTTCTCCTCTGCCAAAGTCGTGGCTCAGTCCGCGGCTGTCGGCAAAGCTGATCTGGTTGCTGGCTGGCAATGGAACGTTCAGTACCTCCCGAAAGGTATCGACGAGCGTTACATGCGTGTCTACTACACCGTGACCACTGGCCCGCTGACTGCGGGCAAGTTCACTGCTGGCATCACGATGGGTAACCAGGATGACCGTTAAGGTCAAAGCCAAGGCGCGGGGCTTCTACGGGAAGCTCCGCGAGCCCGGTGAGGAGTTTGTGGTACAGTCCAAGGACGAAATCGGTTCTTGGATGGAAGGCCCCAAAGCTCCGCGTGGCGAAAAAGCCGCGCCGAAAAAAGACTAATGAGTAGGGGGCTTCGGCCCCCTGCTTTTCCCTAACACGGCCGGAGGGCAGGCATGTCTTTTGTTTCGGGCTCTAATGCCCTTACGGATTGGATTTACGCCAAGGGCGGCCCTAATACGGACGGGTCGGTTCGTGTGCGTTACGGGGAGAATGTATTCCAGAGCGAGGAGCGCATTGACGGGCTCTGGTGTCGCGAGGTCGATATTCAGCCGGGCACAAATGCCGGGTGGATGGACTACAATGACACGACCGGCGACGTGAGCCTGACCGCTGACACATGGACAACCATTCCAAACAACGGCCTGGGCGCGTTTACGAACAAGGCATATCCGCCGGGCGGTGTTACCGAGCTGATGGACGTCAGCACGGGCGCGATTGATCCAAGCGAGCTGGCGCTTGGCGACATCATGCTGATCCGAAATGACTTCACGATCACACCGCAAACGAACAATACGTCGCTCGACTTCCGTTATACGCTGGGAGCGGGCGGGGGCGCGTACACGCTAGAGCAACAACTCGGCCGTTTGGACCGTGGCGCGGGCGTGGGCTATCGCTTTTCGCTGCGCATTGATAGCATTTACATGGGTGACGCCAACACGCGAGACAACCCGATTGGCCTGCAGGTCAAGTGCTCGGGCGGGGCGACACTGAACAACGCGGGCTCTGTGATCGAAGTAGTGAGATACAACAATGGCGGTTAAGGTATTCCGAGACGACGACGCGAACGCGGTTATCATCGAGGTTGGCTCTGATGGCGCGGGCGGGATGCGCTTCAATAACGAGCTGCGCGCAATCGGCAACGGTGACGGCACTTGCTCAATCCTCAATCCGCCCAAGTCAACGGATAATGCCAACTTCACGGAGCTTTTCGAGGTTCCGTTTGGTGATTTTGTAGACGAAAACGGGGATGCGCTCGGTGGCGACGAGGCAAGCACCTGTAACGCATTGAATGCGATCCTTCGTCAGACCGGCAGTACGGACGGGTCGGCCCCGACTATCACGTCTGCTACCGCGATCACGGTCAGCGATGGTGACGCGGTGAACTACACGCTCACGGCCACGAACGGCGTCGGCTATGAGTGGGGCAACATTCCGGCGGGCCTGTCCATCCAGAACGGCAATCAACGGAAGCTGATCGGCACAATTACGGGCGGCGCGGGCGTCTATACGCCGACCATGACGGCCACCAACTACTACGGCCAGGACACCGAAACGCTGACCATTACTGTTACGTCAAGCTTTGCCAACACCAAGTCTATTGACTTCGCAAATCAGGACTATTTGGGCGCAAACGCGGCACTTCTGGACGCAGAGCTGGGCCGGGCGTCCAACGGCGCGGGCGCTGGCGACGCTTGGACGATTCACAAGTACTTCAAAGGCGGCACGCAGACCAACAACAGCCAGACCATTTTCTACTTTGGCGACAACGATGTGACCAACGCGGGCCATCTGTATCTGCGCTTTCTTGGTGGCTCTGATACGCTGCGCTTCCAGTACGGCTCGCAGAATAACTACTTGCGATGGGAGGCGGCGAGCAACGCGCTACCGGCTGGCACCTGGAAGCACGCAATGGTTTGCTATGATGGCGGCACGACAGGAAGTTCAAGTGGTTCGATCAACGACTACTACAGTCGGTTTACTGTGTTCATTGACGGCGTGGACGTAACCAGTGCCGGGACTTGGTCCCATAATAACTACGGGTATTCGGGTGGCATTGACGCGGACAATCTGCGCGTGGGTCGATACTCTGCCGGTAACTATATGCGTGACTGTCTGGTAGACGAGCTGGCCATTTGGGGCTCCGACCAATCCGCAAACATCGCCGCAATCTATAACAGCGGCACGCCGCACGATTTGAGTGCGCTAGGCACACCGCCGGACCACTGGTGGCGCATGGGAGACGGTGACACATACCCGACCATCCAGGACAATATCGGCACGGCGCATTTTGTCATGTATAACATGACCGCCGCCGACATTGTGAACGACGTTCCATAAGGTGAAACATGGCCCGCTCCGACGTATCAATTTGCAACCAGGCCCTCGGGCACTTGGGCAACCACTCCAACATCCAATCCTTGGACGAGGCGAGTGCGGAGGCCAAGCAGTGCAAGCTGTTCTATGAGGACACGCGCGACGAGGTTTTGCGCGCCCATCATTGGGGTTTCGCGACCAAGTACATCACGATGGCCGAACACTCGGACACACCCCCAGCGATTTGGGAGAAAGCATACGCCTACCCGAACGACTGCCTCAAGGCGCGGTTTATTGTGGATGCGTCCTCTCGCAACGCAAACCGGGCGATCGCGTTCCAGCTTGGTCTTGCAAGCGATAGCGCATCAAAGCTGATTTACACCAACCAGGACACCGCGGTGCTTTGTTACACTGCCGAAGTGTCTGACCCGACCGTGTTCGATGATTCGTTCGCGAACGCGCTCTCTTATGCGCTGGCCGTTAAGCTGGCCATGCCTATCGCAAACTCCAAATCACTGGCGGCCGATATGCAGACACTTTTCCAAAGCACGATGGCCTCTGCCCGCACTTTGAGTAATAACGAAGGCATCGAAGACAACGACGCTTGGGAAGCCGGGCACATCGCAGCGAGGGCGTAATGTCAATCAAGTCTACGCTGCAGCAAACTTCATTTACGGGCGGCGAAATCTCGCCATCTCTGTACGGCCGCGTTGATCTGCAGCGCTACCAGAACGGCCTGCGCACCTGCCGCAACTTCTTTGTCCGCGCGCATGGCGGCGTGAGCAACCGCGCGGGCCTGCGCTTTGTGTGCCCAGTCAAGGATTACGCCAATGAAGTTCGCCTGATCCCGTTCTCGTTCTCTACCGAACAAACATACGTTTTGGAGTTTGGCGACCAGTATATGCGCGTCATCAAGGATGGCGGGCAGGTTCTTGAGAGCGCGCAGAACATCACGGGCGCCACCCAGGCAAACCCGTGCGTGGTCACGATAACGGGGCACAGCTACAGCAACGGAGACTGGGTTTACATCGCTGGGGTCGAGGGCATGACGCAGCTCAACGGACGCTGGTTTGAGATTGCAAACACCACCGCAAACACGTTCGAGCTTTCAGGTGTCGACAGTACGGGCTATTCCGCATACACGGCCGGTGGCACGGGTTCTCGTGTTTATGAGATTGCTACGCCCTACAGCGCGGCCGAAGCGCAGAATTTGAAGTTTGTGCAGTCTGCCGACGTGCTTTACTTGACACACCCCAGCCACGAGCAAAAGCGCCTCAGTCGAACGGGCGACACGAGCTGGAGCCTGGACGGACTCAGTTTTGAGGTTTCGATCGGCAAGACAACGATTACGTTTGCTCGCTGGCTTGACTCGATCGGCAACCCCGGAACTTACCCTGATGGCATTATCACGGAAAAGTACGTCGTGACCGCCGTCGACTCGACGAACGGCGAGGAAGGTGGCGTGTCGAATGAAATCACGGCGTCACGAAACATAGTGTGGACTGCTGGCAGCAAAATCCGCCTGACTTGGGGCACGGTAACGGGTGCTACGGACTACAATGTCTACAAGAAGACGGCCACGGACGTTTACGAATATATTGGCGACACCACGGGGCTGACGTTCGACGACAACAATATCACGCCGACCACGGGGCGCACACCGCCTGAATCGCGAAATCCGTTTGCTGACTCAAACTATCCGTCCACGACGACTTTCTTTGAAGATCGTCTCGTATTCGCGAACAGCACCGCGGAGCCGCAGACATTGTGGATGTCCCAGACGTCCAGCTATGAAAACTACGACGTGTCCATTCCGCCGCGAGACGACCAGTCTGTCACGCTGACCGTAAACGCGCGGCAGGTGAACGCTATTCGGCACATGATCCCGCTCAACGATCTGTTGCTCCTGACCAGCGGCGCGGTTTGGCAGGTGTCTGGAGGTAATAGCGGAGACCCGATCACGCCGTCCCAGGCCCGCGTAAAGTTGCAGTCTGAGGATGGATCGGCCGACATACCGCCAATCGTGATCGGCTCCACGGTTTTGTTCGTGCAGGACAAGGGGCAAAACGTCCGCGACCTGGGCTATCGGTTCGAGGATGACGCCTACAACGGCAGTGATTTGTCCGTAATGTCCCGCCACTTGTTCGAGGGTTATACGATCCGCGACTGGACCTACGCCCGCGTTCCTAACTCTTTGGTTTGGGCTGTGCGCAGCGATGGCGCTTTGTTGGGCCTGACCTACATGCGCGAGCATGACGTATGGGGATGGCACCAGCACGACACAGACGGCACGTTTGAGAACGCCGCTTCTGTCGGCGAGGGAAGTGAAGACGTTACCTACTTCGTCGTGAAGCGCACTGTGAACGGCGAAAGCGTTCGGTACATCGAACGCATGGAAAGCCGCTTCTTCACGGACCAGCGCGAGGCGTTTTTCGTGGACAGCGGCCTGACGCTGAACAACCCGCTCACAATCTCCGGCGCCACGCAGGCCGACCCCGTCGTGCTGACGATCACGGGGCATGGTTTGTCGAACGGTGACTTTATCGACGTTGAAGGCGTGGCCGGGATGACCGAGCTAAACGACACGCGGTTTAAGGTCGCGAACGTGACGGCCAACACTGTCGAGCTGACGAACCAGTACACGGGCAACGATGTCGACGGGACGGGCTACACGGCCTATGAATCGGGAGGCGAGGCGCGCGAGGCTGTCAACTCGATCGGGGGCCTGTGGCACCTGGAGGGCAAAACGCTGTCCGTGCTGTCAAACGGCAACGTCGAGCCAGCCACGACCGTGACTAACGGAACTGCGCCGTTGCAGAACTACGGCTCCCGCATTACAGCAGGTTTGGGCTACACGGCCGATATTGAAACACTAGACCTTAATGCCCCGATCGAGGGTGGCGCGCTGCAGGCAAGGCGTCGTAAGGTTGGCTCGCTCGCGGCTTTCGTTGAAGAAACGCGCGGCATGTGGGTGGCCGAGAGCCTAGAGAAAGTGAGCGGCGAGTATGCTTACGAGCTGAAGCAGCGCGAGAATGAGTTTTACACTGACCCTGTTGCCCTTAAAACGGGCGTGGTAGAGATTTTGCCAGCGGGGTCTTGGGGGCTGCAGGGGCGTGTGGCCATCCAGCAGCGTGATCCCTTGCCGATCACAGTGCTGTCGCTTATGCCGGAGATGAATGTTGAACGTTAGTTACGACATCACGAACATGGAAGACATCGTGTGGGTCGCGCGCCATATGCGCGAGGCTGACGAGCAAGAAGTCCGCGCGTCTCACGATCATTCTCCGCGAGAGGCTCTGGAGTATGCCGTGCAGCACTCTCAGGAGGTTTACACAGCTTTCATCGACGACGAGCCTGTGGCTATTTTTGGCGTCGCAGGCGGGTCGGTCATGACGCCCTTTGTGAGCCCGTGGATGCTGGGCTCGAAGAAACTTGAGCAGAACAAGAAAATACTCTTGCGCGCCTCTAGGGATGTAATTGAGACGTTCAAAAAAGAGTATTACCGCATGGAAAATTTTGTGGACGTAAGAAATAAGCTGTCGATACGCTGGCTAAAGTGGCTGGGCTTTAGTATAAAAGACCCAGAACCTTACGGTCCATTTGATATGGAATTCCATCGTTTCGTATGGGAGAGGCAGGATGTGTGAACCAGTAACGATCATGATGGTTGCGTCGACTGCCTTGTCGGCCGTCGGTATGGTCCGGGCTGGGCAGGCTGCACAGGCCCAGGGCGAATACCAAATGCAGGTGGCTCGCAACAACAAGGTTATGAGCGATCGGCTGGCAGCGGACGCACGCAAGCGAGGCGAATTGGAGGAGGCTCGCCATCGTCAAAAGGTGCAGCGTTTGGCCGCGTCTCAGCGGGTGGCTTTTGCAGCGGGCGGTCTTGAGTCTTCTTCTGGCTCACCGCTCGACACCATTGTTGGAACGTTTGTAGAGGGCGAGACTGACGCCCTGATTATTCGGCAGAACGCAGAGCGCGAGGCAATCGCGCACGAGTTCCGGGGGCAAAACGCGCTCGCGGAAGGCGCTTTGGCGCAAACAGCAGGGCGCTCTCGCGCGCAGGCTTCAATGGTGCAGGCGGGCAGCACGTTGCTGTCTGGCGCTGCAGATGCTTACGGACAGTGGAGGGGTAGCTAGTGGCTCGCGTCCCGCGGTACAATCTTGAGCGCCAGGTTCGCGCCGTCTCTGGTGTCCAGCAGAACATCAGCGCCCCGATCGACGCCTTCGGTGGGGCGCAGGCTAGTGCGTTTGCGGCTGCCGGTCAGGCTGTTGGCGATGTCGCGGCCCGCATGGCAGACATGCGCGAGCAGGACGACATCATTGCGGCTGAAAAGGCATATGCAGAGCTGCAGTCCCAAACCCGTGAGGCCACGATTGGCGAGGGCGGCTTCCTGACCCAGCAGGGGCAGAACGCTGTCGACGGGTACGAACCGTTCGAGCAGTCCTTGCAGGAGATGGAAGGCCGCATTGGTGAAACGCTAAACAATCGCCAGCGCGAGCTTTACAACCGGCAGGCATCGCAGCTTCGCGAGCGCACCCTGACGAACGCATCCCGCCATGCGGCCGGAGAGCGCAACACGGTGATGAACGAGACAATGGCATTGCGAGAGGAGCAAGAGCTTCTCAACGGGATGACCAACTGGGCCAATGATGATGCGATGGGCGAGGACTTGACGCGCCTGCGGAGCGTGGTTGTTGCGCGTGCTCGCGCCCAAGGCATGACCCAAGAGCAGGTCAATGCGGCGCTTGAAAACTCTTTCAGTTCATACATGCAAGGCGCTGTGACGGCTGCGGTTGATAGCGGCGAACCTGGGCGCGCCGCGGACCTGATGGAGCGGTATGGTGACAACATGCGCCCTGACCACGCGGCAACAGCTCGTGAGCTGGTGCGCGAGGGCGACATGCGCGGGCGTAGCCAACGGGCGGCCGACGACATCATGGCTCAAGGCTTGGACGAGCGCGAGGCGCTTCGCTTGGCGCGCGAGATTGATGACCCGGAGGAACGGGATTTGGTGGTGCAGCGCGTTCAGGCGCGCTATGTGGATCAGCGCCGTTTCGACACGCAGACGCGGGAGAGCGCGGCAAATGACGCGCTTGCTGCGCTTGACTCGGGCGTGGCCTTGGATGATTTGCAGCCGTCGCTTTTGGAGGCGCTGCCGGACGATTTCGTCAACACGATGCGCCGTGTAGAGCAGGGTCATCCTATTGTCACGGACGTTGCGCAATACTCTAGGTACGCTGGGATGGACAACGCCGCCTTGGCGGACGTAGACCTCACCGAGGCTCGCGGCCATCTGAACGAAAGCGACTACCGCCGCGTCGAGGGGTGGGTGCGCAGCGCACGCAATGGCGACACGGCCAACCGCGGCACGGAGCTGTCGTTTACCGGGCAGGTCAACCGCGCGGCTGAGAATGCCAACATCACAAGCGACGAGGACCGCAATCTGTTTTACCAGCAGGTCCAGCTTGATATCACAGAAGCCGAAAGCGCAGCCGGTCGTCGATTGAATGCTGTAGAGCGCCAAGACGTCATCAACAACCTGGCACGCGAAATCGTGGTTGACGGACCTGGCTGGTTCGACAAGCAGTCTGGTCGCGTGTTCGAGACTGAGTTCGAGATTGAGGGTGTGTCGGAAGATTACGTCCGCGCGGTGATTGACGCATTTCCAGAGGGGACTATCCCCGAGGAGGCGGCCGCGGGCTATTACAACGAAGCGATCGCATGGTTTGACGAAAATGGCATCGCACCTTCGCCGTCTCGCATGACCGAAATTATCAGAGCTATGAGAGAACAAAACCAGTGAGCGACCTGACCCGCCTTGCACAGCAGTTCCGCGATGAAGATGAGCAGCAGCAGTCTCCTGCATTTGGAGAGCTGGCCGACCGCTTCCGTCAAGAAGACGCGGCAAACGCAAATGCTGCGCTGTTCGCGACTGAGCAAGTGCGTCCTGACGAGGCGGCGCAAGCCCGCCGGGTGGCGTCCGAGTTTAACACGTCCTTTGAGTTTGCGAGTGCAAATCGTGAGGAGCTGACAGCGGCCGAGCTGAACAACCGTCTTTCTGCCACGCTGCGCAATTCCTCTGCGCTGGCGGGCTTTATGGCTGTCCCAGAGAATGCCGCGGTTGCACGCGACGACACCGACGCTCTGGCCGACCTGGAAGCGCAGGTGCAGCGGGCTAATAGCGGTTCAACTCTCGATGTCGGCAACATTTTGCAAGACTTCGGCGCTGGCGCCGTCAGCGTATTTGGCCGCGGCGGGCGCGGTATTGGCGCCGAAATGGAGGCTATTGGTCGCCGGACATTTAGCGAGACGGTGCAGGCGGAAGGCTTTGATCCGAACAGCCTAGTAGACCGCCTTCTTGTGGCCGGTGGAATGGGCTTGATTATTGAGGGCCAGTCAACCCAAGAAGGCGCGCAGGCCATTCAGGATATTTCTGACGGACTTGCTACTCCTGCCGAGGAGCGCGGGTTTGCAAACGAGGTCTCAAGCGCTCTTGGCCAAATCGTAGGCGGCGTCGGTGTTGCTGCAATCCCATATGTGGGCGCCCCAGCGGCAGGTGGTTTGTTCTTTGGTGCAGGTGTAGACGAGCAGGCGCAGCGCATGGAAGCGGCGGGCGTTGAACCGTCAGAGAACCTTCTCGCCTTGACCGGCGGCGGTGCTGTCGAGGCCGGGCTCGAAACGCTCCGCGTCGGGCGCATCTTGGACACGCTGCCGCCTTCTGTGCGTCAGCGGGTAGCGCGCGAGACTATCGGCCGCATCGTTCGGCAGGGCGCGGAAGAAGCCGGTGAAGAAGTCATTGCGGGCGTTCTGCAGAACGTGCTGGAGACCACATACAACGAAGACGCGGAAATCTTCAACCTCGACGAAGCGATTCAAGAAGGCGGAACGGCTTTCACCGCGTCGGCCATCCTGCAAGGCGTGATCGAGGTGGCGCTACCCGGTCGAGCGCGCGTTGCTCGGGCGCAAGAGGCCGCAACCGAGCTGCAAGGCGAGCGTGACGCTGCGAAGGAAACCCAACTCCACACCCGCGATCTGGATGCGCTGCGCGACTTTATGAACCGGCTCGACCCTGATGCCGAGGTGCATGTCAACGCGCGCATGTTGATGCAGGGTGAGAATGCGGCCGAGGCGGCCGCGGCCCTGGGCCTGACAGCAGACGAGATTGCCGAGGCCGCGGTGGGCGATGGCGACGTGGCTGTACCGCGCCGCGTGTTCACCACGATCGAGAACGACCAGATGTTTGCCGAGCTGGTGCAAATCACGCGCGAGCGTCCTGACGCTGCGATGCTGGCCGAGGCGAACGAAGAAATCGAGACGATCATCAGGGACTACGCGGAGCGTGTAAGCACGCAGCAGGTGTCTGAAAGCGACATTCAGACCGTCTCTGACACCATCTACGAGCAGCTGACCCAACGCATTGGCCACACGCCGGACGCTGCCAGGGCGCAAGCCGACGTGATTGCAGCGGGCATCTCCCGCATCGCGCTGGACGCGGGCGTGACCCCCGAGCAGTTGTTCGAGCAGATTGGTCTGCAGGTCCGTCGGCCGGAGCAGACGCCGCAAGACGTCGAGCTGGAAGCCGCGCTCAACGATCTGCGCCGTGGTGCCATCCCTGACGAGGCGCAGGCTTATGGCCCGTCCCTGCAGGACTTGGCTCGCGAGTTCGGTATCGACAGTCGCGGTGGCGAGCTGAACTTGCGCGACGAAGGGCAGTTGGACGAGTTCGGCGAGCGCGCCACGGAAGAAGGCTTCTTCCTGGAGCGCCCCGACTTGGCTGCGATCGAGGACGCGCTCCTGGGCGACGAGCTGCGCATTGCCGAGAACCGCAACGTGGATCTTGCGCGCCGCCGCGAGATGCTGCTTGAAATGCAAGACTTGCTGGAGCGCCGCGGCGTGCCGATCGAGACGGCAACTGTTGCAGATGTGCAACAGGGTGTTGCTGAAGACGCGCAGGCGCGGGAGTTGGGGCAAGATAGCCCCGAGTTCCGAGAGTGGTTTGGCGATTCCAAGGTGGTCGACGAGAACGGCGAGCCCCTGGTGGTTTATCATGGGACGGGCGCAGATATTGAGGCGTTCGAGCAAACCGTAGGCAGCAGGAACAATTTTGGAGATGGCATCTACTTCTCCCCCAGTCCCGCTCTAGCAAGTGAGTTTGCAGACATCTCGTCTACCGTGAGCGACGAGACAGGCTCTAATGTTGTGCCTGTGTATCTGTCGCTGCAAAACCCGGCCGAGATAACTGTCGGCTCCAGCGAGCACCGGAAGTTGTTTGAGGTCCGGGAGCGTCGGGGTGGGGCTGGTGTGCGTGCCCACCTTGAGGGAATGGGCATTTTGCGTCAGAAAAAAGACGGGGTGATCGTCCGTGATGACGACGGCAACATTCGTGAGATTGTCGCCTTCCGCCCTGAGCAAATCAAGTCAGTCCATAATCGCGGAACATTCGACCGCAGTGACCCCCGCATCCTGAACCAGTCCGGCCCTGACACCGAAGCGTTCCGAGAGTGGGCGGGCACCGATCAGATTGTCGATTCGGAAGACGTCAACGCGCACGACTTCCGCGGCGAAGGGCCGTTCGTTCTTCGCGTGTTCCACGGGACCACCCACGATTTCGAGGCGTTTGACGCGACGCAAGGTGAAATTCGTGGACGCTTCGGCCGCGTGAACTATTTCACGTCGAGCGAGGCCGACGCCGAGGCTAATTATGCGGGCGAAGGCCCCGACCTTACCGGCCGCATTGAGGAGCGCTCGGAACAGCTGTTTGATCGCATCAGTGATATGGCTGAAGAAGTGGGGATGGATCGGATCGTGGGCGCTGTCCAGCGAGCGTTCCCTCATGTCCGAATTCCCGACAACACAGATGTCAACGATCTGGCGGATCACATTGCTCGCGCCGAGTTGAGCGGCGGCCAGGACCAGGTGCTTGAGCTGTACGTTCGCACCGACAAGCCGTTTGTGATTGGCGAAGCCTTAGAGTGGATCGAGTTCGTCGACAACGCCGAGATCGAACAACAGGCCATTGCGCAGGTGGCTGAAGACGCGGGTGTTACGCCTGAAGAAGTCGAAGCGAGTCGCGATGATTACGAGGACCAGATTGACGAGGCCCGGTGGGAAATCGAGTCGGACACGCCGCACAAGTTAGTTGAAGCGATCCAGACGGTCGCCGCACGCCATGACGTCGAGGCAAGCACCTTGGCTGGCGAAGTCCACGACTTGGGCTCCGAAGCGCGGCCGAAGGACATCGAGCGGCTTTTGCGCGACCACGATGACTTTGCTTTTGCCGACAACGACAAAGGCGAGATGATAGGCTCGCAATTGGTGGCCGAGGTTATCGAGGAGCTGGGATACGACAGCATTATCCTGAAAGACGCAGACCGCGTGTTTTCCGGTATGGACATGGAGCCAGGCACCGCGCACGTCCACGTTTTTCATGCCGACCGCACCAATATCAAGTCGGTCGAGAATGTGGGCACGTTCGACCCGAGCGACCCGCGCATCCTGCGCCAAGACCAATTCAACCGAGGCTCCATCACGATCCCAGACGCGGGTGTGCTGTCTGACGAAAATGTGGTCATTCGGCTGGGCGAGGCGCACGATCTTTCCACGTTCGCCCACGAGGGCGCACACTTGTTCCTCGAACTTTACCGCGAGTTGGCGCCCCAGAGCCCGGCTATTGCCGCGCGGTATGCCAAGATCGAGGAGTTTTTGGGTATCGAGCCTGGCGGCGAGATCACCACCGAGCAACACGAATTGTGGGCTCGAACGTTCGAGGCGTATCTCCGCGAGGGCAAGGCCCCGTCGATCGAGTTGCGCGGTGCGTTCCAGCGGTTCAAATCGTGGCTCGCGCGTATCTATCGCAGCCTGCTGTCCATTGGCGAAACCAAGCTGAACGACGAGGCGCGGCAGATTTTCGACGCCATTCTCGCGACCGAGGAAGACATCGCGGCGAACCGCGAGGCGGAGCGCATGGAAATGTCGGCCACCTATTCTGGGCTGATGGACGAGCAGACGGTCGAGAAATACGGCGAGGCCGCACGGGCGGCTCGCGGCGAGGCCGAAGAAAAGGCGCTTCAGGTTCACACCGAGCAGATTGCGCGGGAGCACCAGCGCGAGTGGCGGGACGCCCGGCGCCAGGCGCGCAAGGAAGAAGAAGCGAACTACTGGGCCGAGCCCGCGAACGCGGCCTTCTGGCTCCTGACGCGCGGCACCAAGAAGACCGGCGAGACGCCGCGGTACTTGGAAGGCGTGAAGCTGGACCGTGCTGCCGTCGAGGAGCTGATCGGCCCTAGCGGTGTGCAAGCTCTACCGAAATCTAAGCGACGAGTTTATACAAATGAGGGCGGTGTTGTGCCCGACCAGGTCGCGCCGGAGTTTGGCTTCATGAACGGCCATGAAATGCTCTTGGCTATGATGGAATCGCGCGCTCAGGGCAAACCCGAGCAAGTCATAAATCAGCGTGCTGACGCCCTGACGCGCGAACGATTGGGAGACCCGCGCCGGGACGGCACGGCAGAGCGTGTTGCGCGCGAGGCGGTCTACAGCGACAAGGCCATTAAGCTGCTGCGCGTTGAGGCTGACTTCCTCGCGAGCAAGGCCCTGCGCCGCCCGATGCCTGCGCAGTCGATCAAGGCCGCGGCCGATCGGATCATCAACACGCGCCCCGTCAAGGAGACGGTCAAGCCGGGCACGTATGCGCTGCGGGCACAGCGCGCGGCCGACAAGGCGCTGCGCCTCGCTGCGGCCGAGAAGTGGGCCGAAGCTCTGGAGATGAAGCAGACGCAAATCCTCAACGCCGAGTTGGCCCGTCGTGCGTTCAAAGCTCGCGACGAGGTGGCGCGGATCAACCGCGTGTTCCGTCGCGTGCGCACCAAGAAGTACGACACCAAGAAGTTCCATCCGCGCTTTGTCGAGCACATCAAGGGGCTTCTGAACCTGTTCGAGAATGGCGAGGGCGATCGCCTGGAGCTGGAGGCGTTCGCGGCAAACGTCAACGAAGGACAGTTTGCAGGCGCGCTTTTGATGCCGCTAGGCGCCACGAAGGAACCCACGACCATGACGCTGGACGAGCTGCGTGATCTTCGGGACGCGCTTCTGTCTGGCGAGAAAGCTGGCCGCCTGAACGGCGAGTTGGCTGAAGAAGAATTTCAGGCCCGCGGTCAAGAATTGGCTGATTTCATTCTGGAGGCGTGGGGCGATCGGGAGCGCAAGGACTTCAAGCGTCAACAGGAGATTGGCGACAACGTGGCAGAGTGGGCGCGCAAGACTGACGCGGCTATCCTTCGTTGGCCGTTCATGGTCGAGGCTCTGCAGGGCGGCAAAGACGGCAAACTGATGGAGGTACTGGAAAACGACCTTCGCGCGGCAGTAACCGAGGCGATGACCCGTCAGGCCGATCTGGACGACAAGTTCACCGCGATCATGGAAAAGAACGGCATCACGCAAGAGGAGCTGAGCCGCCGGGTGAGCGTTCCTGAGCTACAGCTTTCCGGCGATGTGAAGTTCGAGGCCCTGGTCGCTTTGGCCCTGAACATGGGCAACGAGGGCAACCGTGCGCGTCTCGACAAGGACCCGACCATTCGGGCAGATATGGCGCGCATTGCGGAAATCTTAGACGAGAATTTGGAAAAGCGGCACTGGGACGCGGTGCAGGAGACGTGGGACCTGATCGACACGCTCTGGCCTGAGGTGTCCGAGCTGGATCGCCGCACGACCGGCGTTACACCCCGGAAAATCGAGGCCACACCCATCGCCACGCGCCACGGCACCTATGCGGGCGGCTACTACCCCATTTCCTACGACCCCCGCCACGCGACAAACACGGATCTTGCCGGGCAGACGGTCGACGACATCTGGGCGGCACGCCTGACCGGATCAGGTGCTCAGGCGCAAACGTCACGCGGGCACACCAAGGAGCGAGTGAACGGCGTTCGGCGCGCGGTGGACCTGCGCCTGGCTGTGGCGCTCGATCACTTCCGGTCTGTCTCACGCGATATTCACATGCGCGAGTCAGTCGACACGATTTGGCGCCTGCTGAACAAGAGCAAGATGGCTGACGCGATCCGCGAGACGCACGGCCGCGAGTATCTTGAGGCGATGAAAACCATCCTCAAGCGTACTGTGGTTGGTACGCAGCGCCCGCAAAACTTGTTCGAGCAAATCACTCGTGGCTTCCGCATCAACTCCTCGATCGCGATCCTGGGTCACAATGTCGTGTCTGCAGCTCTCGCGCCTGTCTCGTACTTCCAGACGGTTATCCCGCGCTACGGCGTCAAAGTGGTCGGGCAAGGGCTGTCCGAGTTTTATGGCGGCGGTCCTGAGAAGACGATTGAAGTCGCGCGCATGATTAACGAGAAGTCCACGTTCATGCGGGAGCGCACACAGACGCTCAATCGTGAGGCTCACGAGCGTATTCGCCGCAGCCCACACCAGAGCCGCTATGGCCAAATGCAGGGCGCTGGTTTCTTGATGATGTCGTACATCGAAAAATACTCGGTGTCCGGCCCGCTGTGGCTCGGCGTCTATCGCCAGGCTGTGTCTGAGGGCAAGAGCGAGCGCGAAGCGGTGGCCGAGGCCGACCGCTCAGTTGCCACCACGCAGGGCTCAGGTCTTGAGCTGGACCAGAACGTGCTGCAAGGCGGTAACGAGCTGGAGCGGTGGTTCACGTATATGTGGGGGTATATGTCCGGCTATTACGGCACCGTGCGCAACGACGTATCCCGGCAGAAAGGCACGGCGCGCAAGACGGCCGCGCTGGTCAAGCATCTTCTGATCGCCAACATTGCGGCTAGTATGGTCGAGGCTCTGGTTCGGTACGGTTTTGGGACGGAAGAAGACCCGTACTGGATGAACGTTCTGGAGCTGATGCGCCGCAACGTATTCGGTCTAATCCCAGGCGTGAGTATGTTTGAGGGCCGGTATGGCTCTGGCCCGGCGATCGTCAACTTCGGCGCCAAGGTCAAGCAGGCGGCGGACGCATATATCGAGATGGGTGAGGAGTTCTTTGAGGATGGCGAGGTCGACGGCGATACGGCAGAGAAAGCCGCCCGTCGGACGGTCGAGGTCGGTATGTTTGGCGCGGGCATTCCGGGCGCGACCCAGCTGAACCGCGTCGTGAAGACCCTCACTGAGGATGACGACCCGACCATTTTTGAGGCGCTGATTACCGGCCCCGACGACGACAACTAACCCGTGACGTAAAAACAACGCTGTGCTATAAGAGCAACACCTATTCATGAGGTCCCTGAATGACAGTCGCATCTGCTGCCAACAAAGTCACCCAGAACGGTAACGGCGCAACAACGTCGTGGCCGTTCTCGTTTCGCATCTTTGATTCGAGTGACCTTGAGATTTACAAGACCGACGCATCCGGCGTGCAAACAGAAATCACGTCGAACTTTTCGGTTGTTGTAAACGGGGAGAGTGGCGGCACCGTCACTTATCCTAACACTGGCTCGCCTCTCGCCTCGGGTGAGAAGATTACCATTATTCGTGTGACTGTTCGCGCTCAAAGCGTTGACTTCACGTCACAGGGTGCGTTCCTGCCGCAAAACCACGAGGACGCGGACGACCGCGCCATGATGATTTTGCAAGAGCTGGACGAGAAGATTGACCGCGCGTTCAAGCTTCCGACGTCAGACACGTCCAACACTGCAACGGAGCTGACCACGGATGTTGCCGGGTCTGCTGGTGGTGTACTTTATATTCAGGCGGGCGTTCTGAAGCTGTCCGAGGCGGCGAACATCGACAACTTAGAGACGCTTGCGGGCATCTCTGGTGACATCACCACGGTTGCTGCGAACGACGCCAACATCACCACGGTTGCCACCGACCTGACCGGCGCCGACACGATTGGCACTGTTGCGGCCTCGATCGCAAACGTAAACAGCGTCGGCGGCAACATTTCAAACGTGATTGCGGTTGATGGCAACGCGGCCAACATCAACGCCGCGGTCGCGAACGCGACCAACATCAACACGGTTGCGGGCATTTCGGCGAATGTCACC
>JAYMFV010088421.1:0-46397 GCA_036784875.1 Internoretia fryeana | reverse complement strand
AGAACTACTTCGGTTTTGTTACTCTCGCATCTATAAAGGATTGGATGACATAAGTTATTTGTCCACGCGGCCTAGCAGCCGTATTGCTCGGAGCTGCGGGAGCCGCAGCAAATGCAGCATGTGCCGCGAAGAGAAAACTAAAAATAGAGAGGAGTGGACTAAGTAGTTTCATACAAACAGAATAACTCGCCGGCGTCAACGCCAGGCGATACTCAAAGTGATATAAGAAGGATCCGCTTCTTTTCTACAAATCTCAGCTTTTTATACCAGCAATAAAAGCCATAACGTAAATGGAAGCGATCTCTACGATGCATGAGCACTGAAATTGGGCAAAATCATGGTAGGCAAAATCATTACGGCTCCAACGTAGCCCCGTAGGTTAGGCACTCTTGCCTGACCACTCGCAGCATAAGAGACAGTGCCCTCGCCTGACCAACCTACTCTGGAGGGCAACAATCCGTTGCTGCCGCAAACGATGCATGAGCACTGGATTTGGGCAAAATCATTACGGCTCCAACGTAGCCCCGTAGGTTAGGCACTCTTGCCTGACCACTCGCAGCATGAGAGGCAGCGTCTCCGCCTCACTGCCAACCATCAAGGGCAACACTCCGTTGTTGTCGCAATCCATCAAGCAGCGGACGTCCCGACCGCCATTACAGCGTTGTTAGCCAGCTGACACGAACCATCCCCCGTCGAAGCGCTTTCGGCACCTCGTAGAAGCAACACTCCCGTCGTCTTCATTCCTACTCAAATGAAGATCGTAGCCTCGGTTCTAGGAACCGAGGTCAAGCAACGGCGTGCAAGGAGGTAAAATCATTGCCGCTCCGAGGCGAGGGATCCGCTCACACGACGCACAGCCCACAAAAATAACACTTGGATAATTAAATCATATAACGATATTTATGAACGGGCGAATTCAAGCGAATAGTCCAAGCAACTCCCCAAATATCACAATTCAATGATGGACAACGAAGCAGTCGAACTCATCCAGGATCAGATCTTCTCGATTCGAGGCCAACAAGTCATCCTCGATAGTGAGCTCGCATCGCTCTATGGAGTCGAGACCAGCGCCCTCAACCGAGCGGTCAGCCGTAACAAAGGCCGCTTTCCGTCAGACTTTTGCTTTCAACTGAGCAAATCAGAGTGGGATAACTTGAAATGCCAAATTGGCATCTCAAGTGAGTTCGATACAGACTTGAAATCACAAAATGTGACTTCAAGTGGTCACGGTGGGCGCCGCAGCCTTCCGCGAGTATTCACCGAGCATGGCGCACTCATGGCCTCCACTATTCTACGCTCGAAACAGGCAGTTGCCATGAGTGTCTTCATCATCCGCGCCTTTGTGCAAATGCGCGAAGAACTAGCCAACAATCAAGAGATTTTAAAGCGCCTCGCCGAGATCGATAACACTCTGCTCACACACGATAGCGCACTACGCGACGTATATAATAAAATCCTCCCACTGCTGGATGCCCCCGCACCGCAACCAAAACGCAAGATGGGCTTTCATTCCGAATCTGATCAATAGCGGATACGCGAAGCGCTTTCAGTCTCGCCCTAGAAGCGACACTCCCGTCGTCTTCATTCCTACTCAAATGAAGATCGTAGCCTCGGTTCTAGGAACCGGGGTCAGACAACGGCGTGCAAGCAGATAAAATCATGACGGTTCCAAGGCACAACTGAAGGAGCCCCTTACCAACCGACCTTAGAAGTAGGCATTCCGTTGTTGCCGCATGCAATGCATGAGCACTGAATTTGGGCAAAATCATGGCAGGCAAAATCATTACTGCTCCAACGTAGCCCCGTAGGTTAGGCACTCTTGCCTGACCACTCGCAGCATGAGAGGCAGTGCCTCCGCCTGACCACCGACCATCAAGACAAACGACACCCTCCTGACCTGAGCTAGTCGAAGGTTGTCGCTTTCATTACATTCAAGAAAAGTAGACCACGACGACGTAACTTTTGAAACCACGGATACACAGGATGAGTAGCGGCGGTGGTCGCTCAGGGTTGCTAGCCCGTGGTCCAAGCCTTCCAGAGTCCGAGCCTACGCGCTGAAATAGCTTGAGCGCGCAAATTAAGCACAACCGAGCCATAGGCTATAGCCTATGGCTCGGTTGTTAAAAAATTCCCGATCGGTAATATTCCAACCATTTGCACGGCTCCTCCCTTAAAATATTACCGAGCGGTAAAAAAAACTTGATCTTGTGATCGAGTCCGCAGTATTATTACCGAACGGTAATAATGAAATCGATATGACTATAGAAGATATTGGAAAGGCAATTCGTCAGGCGCGTAAGGCTCAGGGGCTGACTCAGGGCGAGCTTGCGCTTACGGCAAACACAGCACCACGCTTCATTTCTGACTTGGAGAATGGCAAGGCGACATGTCAGATAGGTAAAGCCTTTCAGGTTCTAGCAAGTTTGGGGATACGCATTGAGCTCACCCAGCCAGGAGATCGATCATGAAAACTTTGAATGTTCACTATCACGGTAAGTTCGCAGGCGAACTGCACCAGACAGATACTGGCCGACTGAGTTTAATTTACAATCAAGATTGGCTTGATTCAGATAAACCTCGGGCGCTTTCACATTCTCTTCCACTACGCGCGGAAGCTTTTGATGAACGTGAATGTATCGGCTTTTTCGGCGGCTTGCTGCCAGAAGAAAACAACCGCGACATCATTGCAAAAAATCTGGGTATTACCTCGAAGAATGATTTTGCAATGCTCAAAGAGATCGGAGGCGAATGCGCTGGAGCAATTTCACTGCTTGAAGCAAATGCAGAGATAACCAACCAAAATCCTCGGCATAGAAAAGTCTCCGAAGCCGAACTTGAAGAGCTTTTGCTTAAATTACCACAAGCTCCATTGTTAGCTGGCACGAGGGAAATTCGACTATCGCTTGCAGGAGCACAAAATAAGTTAGCCATTTTTAAAGATGAAAACGGCTTTGCGATTCCGCTAAACGAATCGCCAAGTTCACATATTTTAAAGCCAGATTCCCCGCATTTCCCGAAACTTGCAGAAAACGAGGCTTATTGCCTATGGCTTGCAGCTCAGTGCGGCTTGCCAACCGCAGAAGCCGAAATTATCGATATTGGTGCACAACGCTGCTTACTCATCAAAAGATATGACCGCTATACTGAAGGCGGTCATTGCATTCGCCTACATCAAGAAGATTTCTGCCAAGCGCTTGGATGTTCCTCCCGGTTGAAATATCAAGCCGAAGGTGGCCCAAGTCTTGAGAATTGTTTCAGCTTATTACGTGCAGCTTCATCACAACCCGGACGAGATCTTATTACACTTTTCGAAGCATCGATATTCAATTACCTAGTTGGCAACAATGATGCTCACGGCAAGAACTTCTCATTGCTATATTCACCAATTGAGGAGCGCTTCACTGCAAGATTAGCACCTTTATACGACCTTGTTTGCACAGCGTATTTCGAAGGGCTATCCCCAAAGATGGCCATGAAAATTGGCAAAACCTATGTTCCTGCGGAGCTTCGAACAAAGCATTGGGAAGCATTTTTTGAGGTTATTGGGTTCTCCAAAAAACGTGCCTTAACCCAAGGTCTAAACTTCGCAGATAAAGTTGTGGCATCACTTGAGGAAAGCCCTGGCAATGATGTTGAAGTCGGAATCCGAAATATTATTAGCGATCGAATAGAAGCACTTCGGACAGTGCTAAAATAGCGATCAGGCCTCAAAATGGGCATCCAGTTCATCGATGAAGTGCAACGTCCTCACCATCAGTCTCTCGCCTGACCGCCAACCATCAAGGGCAACACTCTGCGGTTGCCGCAATTCATACAGGTAGCGGCGGACGTTCCGACCGCCATTACAGTGTTGTTAGCCAGCTGACGCGAACCATCCCCCGTCGAAGCGCTTTCGCCCCCTCGTGAGGAGAGGCAAAATCATGGTAGGCAAAATCATGACTGCTCCAACGTAGCCCCGTAGGTTAGGCACTCTTGCCTGACCACTCGCAGCATGAGAGGCAGCGTCTCCGCCTGACCGCCAAGAAAAGGTCATCGACCGTCTCTACCGCGAAGGCCCCGAGGGATTCAAAGCAGCACTCAGCAAGACCGGCACACTCAAACACACCCGCGACTCGTTGGTCATCACCCATCCTGAATAAAGTGAGAAGGAACCAGCCCACTCTCCACATCAAAGGTAGCGGTGATGAGCATGCCACGGTGCATCCCACATCCCGCATCCAACATCCCGCATCCCGCATCCCATATAAAAAACTCTCCTCCTAACTTAGCATATCCTTATACATATATTTAGATCGTCTAATTCACGTTGGCTTGGACGATTGAAGACATCTTTAATGCTCTCCTCTGATTCAGAGGAACGGTCGGCTCTTCCCTTGTGGCAGTAAACCGCTCAGACACAGACCCAGCAGAGCTGGGAACCGCTTATTTACGCTTATGTAACGCTTATACGAAGGCCGGATCAAACCTGAGTATCGTCCTGCAGATTATGTTATTGATTCACTGCGCCGCAGAAGCATTAAATTGCGCATGGAGCGACATACTGAATATATGGGATCAGAGGGATATGACTTGATCGGGGCAGCGTTTGAAGTGCACCGCGAGCTTGGTGGCGGATTAAGCGAGGAGATCTAGCAGGAAAGTCTGGAGATTGAACTTGGCCTGCGTTCCATCAATTATTCCTCCAAGGACGAGCTTCGACTTTATTACAAAGGCCATCTGTTAAAGAAAACCTACATGTATATCACTCGAAAAGCCATCGGCTATTTGATCAACTTCGGCCCGATGGAAAAGTTGGAGTGGAAGCGTTTTATTCTGAAAGAATTCATCCCACAGCAGTGAACGCAGATTCTTAATCATAAGCGTAAAATAAGCGAATATAAGCGGTCTCCAGCTATGCTGGAAATGCAGAGCATGAGCACTTATTGCGTTATTTTGACGATACAAAGATATGTAGAAGGATATGCTTGAAAAGGAGGGGGGATCGCGAAGCGAGACGGGGTGGTCTTCCACATCATTCATCCACTATCCACCCTACATCTTTCACTTCTCATAGCTTAAGTCCGTGCCATTCCGACATGCCCCCATTTTCAGCCCTGTCCTTTACTATGCCCTTGGGTGCTGTCCTCAGCCCTCCAGCAGAAATTTCCACAGAGGGAGCACCTGAATTTGTCCATCATCGGAAATCCATTCTTCGTCTAAAGTGACAATGATTGCCTGAGTCTGCTTAAATTCTTTGGAGGCCTCTTCCAGTGCTCTCAATTCCCGCTCACGGGTGGATTCGTTTTCCAGGCTCCATGACACTTGGATCAGCATGGTGGTGTCGTCTCTTTGGTAAACGAAATCAACTTCGTGCCCTCGTTTTGTTTCGTAATACCCGAGCTCGTGGCCTTTGCGCCGTAGAGTCATAAAGACCACGTTTTCGAGAAAGACTCCATTGTTTTCTGTGTTCTGCGTCGAGTAGGCATCCAAGATTCCATTGTCGATGACATACATTTTCTTCGGGTTAACTTGGCGCTTCTTTTCAGAGCGTGTCCAGATCGGTAGTTGGAAAAATAGATAGGAATCCGTGAGGTGACGAATGAATGTATAAACGTCATCTTTTGCCACCCGTAGCCCGCGGCTTTTTAAGTCCAAATAGAGTTTATTGACGCTCAGTTTCGTCGTCGGGTTGCGTAGCACGTAGTAGAGCAATGCGCGAAGTGCCCCGATATTGCTCACGCCATGGCGCTCCACCACATCGCGCAAGACCACTGCATCGACATAGCTTTGCGCGACCTCGTTCGCCCGTATGGGTGATAGCATTTGAATTTCGGGCAAGCCACCTCGACGACAGTAGGCCTCTGCATGTTGATTCAATTTTAATCGGGTTTGCGCCCCAACCCTGGATAGGTTGACCGATACCGAGTGGGCGCGAAGGTATTCCTCGAAAGAAAAAGGGAAGACCTCTCGGTCGAGCGAACGACCACGTAGCCCGGTCGCGATCTCCGCACTCAGTAATTTTGCGGACGAGCCAGTGACGTAGACCGAGACCTGCTCTGTATCAATCAGTCTACGGATAAAGCGCTCCCAGTTGGGGATGTTCTGAATTTCATCAAAGAAGAAATAGCAGTGCTCGGATTTCTTCTCTGGTTGTCCGCGATAAAAAACATCCAAAATGGTTTGGCAGTCAGCGAGCTCGAAGCCGAACAGACGATCATCTTCGAAATTGAGGTAGAGAATTCGATCCCGGTCAATTCCATCCGCTAAAAGTGCTTTGATACGTTGATAGCACAAATAAGTTTTTCCGACCCGGCGCATGCCAATTAAGGCCAGAGCCTTACCCTGCACGAGCTCCAGATCACAACCGCGCTCAGTTAGTTCGGGTAGCTTGCGCTCGAGGAAATCGCTATATAAAGATTCCAATGCTTCTTTCATCCTTCCAATAGTTTCCTTAAATATAGGAAAGATCAACTAAATAGTTTCCTTTATATAAGGGAGCTTTCACATTCCTCCAAGTATTCTAGCACTGTTGTAGTTTAAGTTTAGTTCACCATATCTCCTCCTACCTCAGCTCTCAAACCCATCTCCCCGTAGTAACGGTCCAACTAGTCTAAAAGGACTAGTTTATTTGTCTCTACTTAACGACAGTTAGGTCTTAAACCTGTTAGTAGATGGTTCACCTCAGCATTCACCCCACCAACAAATCGCCCCCCAGAACCAGGAACTTATCATAAAATCGCATCTCAGCATTGAAAAATCGCGTGCGCGCAACGTTTTACGCGACGCAATCAATCAGATAACCTCGCTTCTAATCACAAAAAGATTAAAAGCTCACTCACTCGCAGTAAGAATCGACAGAATTGCAAAGATAACGACACGACCCCATTTTCAGCCCCCGACCCCATTTTCAGCCCCGACCCCATTTTCAGCCCCGCCAAGGCACCAGCCAAGCGGAACGACTCCAACAACTGAATGAAATCGCAATCAATCAGATGACCTCGCTTCTAAATCATAAGAAAAATCAAAAGCTTACTTAATCGCAGTGAGAATCGGTAGAATTGCAAACATAACGACATGACTCCAGATTCAGCCCTATCGAAGATTGATGCCGAAACCCTTAAGATTAATAAGGTCATCTGTCGGCATATCGATGCAATTGAGACTTCAGAAAGGGGCTATGTCTCACAAGACATACTCGCGCATCTCCGGAACTTCGTAGAGCACATAATGCTCAAGGTTTGGCAGCACCCAAATGATGTCGAAAACACCTACCCCAACATCTGCGAGGCCGTTAAATACGTCCAAACTCGGGGCAACCTAAAATTCCTAAGGCGATTTCACGACTACTTACAAATCGTTGCCTCACATTACACCCTCGACGAGGAAAGCTCGGAGCGACTCATGCTCAAATACTACGAGTTCCTCTTAAAGACGAAGCTGTTTCTACAGCAGCGGTATGACCTCGAAGTTCTACAGAATATAGAAAAATTCCCGATCAACACGGATCCGGGGCTGCGACAGTATCATGAAAAAATTGCCGAAGTGCTGGATTACCAGCATCTAGCTCCCAGGAAAACGACACGCAGTGATCGGTATTACCTGCACAAAATAAAGCCCTTCTTCGTTAACCAGAAGATTTACTACGAGGTCACTTTTACGTCGACGAATGTGAAAGCCAGCAAGTTCGACCGCGTGATTGCGTTCACTGATTTAGAGATCTCTGGGTTCTACGCCGCGAAACTATGGCTGGTTGAAGATCACATCGAAATCATGGACCGGACTATGTCTATCCTCTTGATCACTAACTGGGAGGTCTCCATTCGGCCTTGTGAAATTGACAATTTTTCGCGGATCTTCGGCGTTCAAACCAAAATTAGATCAGGTGATGCTGAATATAAGAATCTAATGCGGATTCTAACTAAAAGCGGCTTCAACCTCGTCGAGGTCATCGACTTCCCTGATAGCCGATTTAACCGATTTAAAGAGAAAATCCCCGGGCAAAGATCGGATTCAAAATTTCTGCCCGTTCTCGAACGCTGCCGTGAGTTAAGTCAAAAAGAAGCCCCCGGAGTAAATATCATACGATACCTGCTTTTCACTCTAAAGAATAAGGTCATCAAGAAACAACGGAATCGTAACGAGCAAAACAACCTGCTATCAAATCTATATCTGTGGAACGGCTGTAAGCCTTTTGAGGACATTCCGTTCAACACCTCCCCTATCTATCACAACCCAAAGATTTCCGACCTATTTGAATGCATCAGCCATGAGGGGCGGGAGCATGAGTTGTTTGCTCGATTTATCCGGAACAACACCGAAATCCACGGACAGATATACACGCATATAGATGAGTGTGACAATTTTGAAGACCCCAAAGAGCTTATTAAAACATACAACAGTAAGTTATACCACAGGCACACTGGCAGAGTCATCAATGAGTTCCATAATCATTTCTACATACAGGAGTATCAGGAAAATACACTCTATGCACTGCACCAACTAAAAGGGCGAACAGCATCTGGGATACAAAATTATACTAGCTCGGTCGAATCTTGGCTGAACTCGAATGTCCATCTAGTCGATTGCGAAGAGAAAAAGAACGCACTCAGACTGATGTTTAACAGTTCTCAGGCCGCATTAATCTACGGCCCCGCAGGGACAGGAAAGTCAACCCTGATCAACCATATTTCCCATCTGTTTTCGCAACACGATAAACTTTACTTAGCGAACACAAACCCCGCGATCGAAAATCTCAAGCGAAAGGTCGACACCTCAAATACTAGATTCTACACGATCGCGAAGTTTTTATCGAACTACGAATTTTCCCGTAATTGCGACCTGCTCGTAATTGATGAGTGCAGCACGGTTAGCAATAATGACATAAAGGACATACTCACTCAAACTCAGTTTAAACTACTAGTATTGGTCGGCGATATTTTCCAAATCGAGTCCATTCGATTTGGCAACTGGTTCAGTGCGGCGCGCAGCTTCATCCTATCAACATCTGTCTTTGAATTAACGAAACCTTATCGGAGTGATAATACAGCCCTACTTGAATTCTGGAGGCGTGTCAGGGATCAAGAAGACACTATTATAGAAATAATCGCTAGGAATGGGTATTCTCAAAAACTGGATATATCGATATTTGATCGAGAGGACGAGGAGGAGATCATCCTTTGCCTAAATTACGACGGGCTTTACGGCATCAATAATATCAACCGTTTTTTGCAGGAAAACAACCCAGCCCCCGTGTTCACGTGGGGCGTGCACAACTACAAAGTCGATGACCCGATACTCTTCAATGAATCGAATCGATTTGCGCCCCTCATTTACAACAACATGAAGGGAAAGATAGTCGGCATCGAAGTCTTGGAAGAGACTAATCAGATACAATTCGACATTGAACTGGATAAAGCGATCAGCGGGCTAGATGCAGGGGACTACGACTTCACCCTCCTAGACGAAGGTATGAGCGCCACAAATTCGATCATACGTTTCACAGTAAACCGCTATAAAACAACCGATGAAGACGATGATGGTTCCAGGCTGGATATCGTTCCATTTCAAGTGGCCTATGCCGTTTCAATTCACAAAGCACAAGGGCTTGAATACAATTCCGTGAAAATAGTTATCTCGGATGAAACCGACGAATTGATCACGCACAACATCTTCTACACAGCAATTACCCGCGCCAGAGAGAAGCTGAGAATCTTCTGGTCTCCAGAAGTTGAGAAAAAGGTCTTAGAACGGTTTAAAACAAAGAAACACAATAAAGACGTGGCCCTTTTGAAGCTCTATGATCCCTTATTGGCTACGCACTAAATCTTAAGGCCTTTAATTTATTACAATGACCCAACAAGATAAAAAACAACTCAAGACACAAAGAGGTCATGTTGTTACCTTTGCATTGTGCAAAACCTAGCCTCCTGATTCAGGTCACTAATCCATCAATTTAAACCCTTCGTCATGGCGAATAATCACCCAGCTCCAACACGTATAATCATTGATGTGGTCTGTCTCGTAGCCATAGACCGGGACAACCAGGTCCTGGCCACTCAGCGAGCCGAAGATAAACCACTCGGCCTGCTATGGGAATTTCCTGGTGGAAAAATCGACAGAGGCGAATCTGCAGAAGAGGCTCTACGCCGTGAGATCATTGAGGAGCTAGGCATAGAGCTCGGAGCACTCACACACCTACCTGCTGTGACACACGTATATGACTTTGGAACGATTCAGTTAATTCCGTTCCTTTCAAAAGTAGAAAGCCGACCGCAGTTAGGCGAATTACACGCACATGCGGCAGCACGATGGATCGCATTGGATGAATGGGATCAACTTCAGTGGGCACCGGCCGATCTACCAATTATTGAGAGGCTCCTAAAAACCGAATTATCAAAATGAGTGAGCTAGAAATTGGAATTTACGAACGCTTACTGGATACAGAATTAAGCGGCGCGCTGGCCTCAAGCCCTGAACTCATTTCGATTCTACGAAAAATTGACGATGAAGCGGCGCCGCATACTTACTCTCAATTCATCGCGCAGTTGCTTCAGCAGGCGCTACGGATCACGAAAACGGAAGCCCGCATCCCACTGCTGAACCAAATCATCGACCTCTTATCAGCAACCGATGGTTTAGAATATTTGGAGCGCAATCGACTCCTCTCCGACAGCAAGAATCTGCTGACTGAGGTGAATCAAAGCACGGTCGCATTGCCACGCCCGCAGACACCGCTCACAACCAGCGCCCTGTTAACAGGACTCGGTAACGACCCTGCCCTAGAGCACGAACTACGCGCTGAGATGGCGACCGCGGATCGAGTCGACATACTGGTCTCATTTATTAAATGGTCGGGCCTGCGCCTACTCAGGCCTAGCTTTGAAAAACTGGCTGAGCGCGGCATTCCGATTCGGATTTTATCAACCAGCTATATGGGCGCGAGTGACCCCGTGGCATTAGAGTGGTTGTCAAAGCTCCCGAATGTAGATGTCCGTCTATCCTACGACACCGGCGGCACACGCCTGCATGCGAAGGCGTATCATTTCATTCGAAACACAGGATACTCGACCGCGTATATTGGCTCTGCGAACATGTCGCATGCGGCCATGACGCAAGGCTTGGAGTGGACCGTCAAAGTGACGGCGCAAGACATGCCACACATCCTGTCTCGTTTCGTCGCAGAATTTGCGACCTATTGGGAGAGCCGCGAGTTTGAAGTATTTGAAGAGTCCGAGTTCGTGCGTTTCCGCAAAGCGATCAATGACTACAAAATACGCTCAAATGCTGGCCCACTGTTCTTCGCGGACATCACACCCAAACCATTTCAACAGCGCATCCTTGAGGCATTACAAGCAACGCGCCAAGCAGGGTCGACACGCAACCTAGTAGTCGCGGC
This sequence comes from Internoretia fryeana, assembly GCA_036784875.1. Lineage (NCBI taxonomy): Eukaryota > Phaeophyceae > Ectocarpales > Acinetosporaceae > Internoretia > Internoretia fryeana. The sequence continues at coordinate 35,023 of JAYMFV010088421.1, read as the reverse complement.
GACTGGAACAGGTAAGACAGTCATATCAGCTCTCGACTATAAGCAATTCGCGGATGCCTCTAAATCAAAGCCCCCGTTGCTATTTGTGGTGCACAGGAAAGAGATCTTAGAACAGGCCTTGAGTTGCTTTCGCACGGTCTTAAAGGATCAAAACTTTGGCGAATTACTGGTAGATGGAATGGAGCCTGCAGAGTGGACACATGTATTCGCATCCATCCAGAGTTTAAACAATAAGCAACCGTGGCAGACGCATGGGGCTGAGCATTTCCGCTATGTGATTGTGGATGAAGCACACCATGGAGCAGCAAGGAGTTACCGTCCCCTATTCGATCATCTAAGGCCTGAAATCTTATTAGGGCTCACTGCGACGCCTGAGCGTATGGATGGCAGTTCGATCTTGCCAGATTTCGACAATCAATTGGCAGCTGAAATTCGTTTACCTGAAGCACTCGAAGAAAAGCTCCTGTGCCCTTTCCACTACTTTGGTGTCACAGACAGTATCGATCTCGCAGATGACAGTTTCTGGAAAAATGGACGCTATGACCAAAGTGCACTCGAAGCGGTTTTAACGGGTGATGACATTCGCGCAAAGGCACGCGTAGATACAGTCCTTCAAGCCATTCATCGGTATCAACCGGACCTCAACGACGTCCGAGGCATTGGGTTTTGTGCTGGAGTGAAGCATGCACAATATATGGCGGATCACTTCAACCAAGCAGGCATCCCATCGGCAGTACTATTAGGCAACACAGCGCGAGACGTTCGAGCGGAGCGACTACGAGCCTTCCGAGAAGGCAAGCTCACCTTCCTGTTTACCGTAGATGTGCTGAGCGAAGGGGTCGACATACCAGAGATCAACCTTGTCCTCTTCCTACGCCCGACCGAAAGCCTTACAGTATTTCTCCAACAGCTCGGCCGCGGATTGCGCCACGCAGTCAACAAAGACTGTTTGACTGTGCTAGACTTTGTCGGACAAACCCACCGCAAATATCGTCTCGATACCAAATTCGCGGCCCTGCTCTCTCGTAAGCGCCAGCGTATTGATCGCGAAATTGAAAATGATTTCCCGAACCTTCCGCCAGGTTGCAGTATACAGCTCGAGCGTGTCGCGAGAGAGCGTGTGCTAGCGAAAATCAAAGACGTCCTCAACAACCTCAAGCAATTCATACCAGAGGCGATACAGAGCTGGGAGAATGAGCAGTCTAAGCCCCTCACCTTCGGAAACTTCATAGATGCAACAGACCTCTCGCCGGTGGAAGTCTTATCAAAGAAAACATGGAGCGAATGGAAAGCACTCGCCAACAAAACAGCCGCTCCTTCAGATCCAGACATTAAGACTGCCCGCAAGGCATTGCCTCGATTAGCACTGCGTAACGATCCCGACCTACTCAACAATTTCCAGAAGTTAGATCAGGATTCAACAGTCGACGAAGCCACCGCAACCTATGGCAGCGAGCAAACAACTGCGATGCACTACATCATGTGGGGCCAGAAGGGAGAACGAGTGGGCGTGGACAGTGCCGAAACATCCTTCAGCAAATGGAAAGAGAACCCAAGCGTCGCTGCGGATGCCGCCGAAATTGCAGAATGGTGTCAATCAAAGCACACGACCAGCATCCGTAATATTGAACTACCCTTCCCATGTGATTTGAAACTGCATGCCCAATACGGATCTGCTGAGATCAAAGCTGCTCTAGGGATTTCGAGTATTAATAAAGTAGGTCCAACTGGCCAAGGCGTGATTCACATCGAAGCTCTCAAGACTTACGTTCATTTACTAACATTTAGAAAAGATGAACGCGATTTCTCACCAAGCACACAATACAAAGATTACCCGATCAGTCAGACCAAGCTACACTGGGAAAGTCAGTCAACCGTCAGTCAGTCCAGCAATACAGGAAAGAACTATCTAAATTTCAAAAAGAAAGGATACACCATGCTCTTTTTTGCACGCCTAGATAAGCGACAAGATGGCGAAACATGCCCTTTTATCTTTTTAGGGACGGCAAAGGATTTACTGGCCTACGAAGGTAACCGACCAATATCAATGACTTGGGAACTGGAGTATCCAATCCCCGCAGAGCTTTTTGAAGAAGCTAGGTCCGTTTAAAATTCAAGCGCTTAATCACTTTACTTAAAACTCAAGCTATGGATATCTCTCTCCTTTTCCCAATCATCGCTTTAATTGTAGTCGCAGGCTTCTGTGCCGTAATCAAACTACTGATCGAAGATAAACTAAGAAAGAACCGAACGAAATCAAAGGTGACACAAGGACGGGGACGGAGTAATGATAATGATGAACCCGAAGTATACCCTTACATCAGCTGCGGGAGTATTCTGACGCCTACGGAGCTGACATTCTTCAAAGCCTTAGTGCCGGTAATTAACGGACACTGGCATATCTTCACAAAAGTTCGGCTGGAAGACATCATCAATGTAAAGTCAGGCTTGGAGCGGAAGGTCGCGTATGGCTACCGCAGTCGGATTAAATCCCGCCACGTCGATTTCGTGCTCTGCGATAAGGAGACTCTGGAGATACTGATGTGTATCGAACTCGACGACGGCAGCCATCAGACCGCCAAAGCAAAGGAGGCCGACCAGTTTAAGAACAAGGCATTCAAAGACGCAGACCTCACATTGATCCGCATCCCCGCCCGACGCAGTTATAGTGACGACAGCATCAAGGGCTATCTATTCGAATCCGAATCTGAGGTTCCACAAGTGACAGCCAAAGTGAGCCCCGCACCAGCGCACGTCGAAGCCACGCCTGCTCAAGAAGCCGCTACAACAGTTCCCGCGAACGACAATCCTCATGCTCGCTGGAAACAACCATCCATGAGCAAATAGGGGCACACATTTAAAAGCCTAAACCAACCATGCACCGCGACGCCTACAAAGCCTACCTTTACGAAAGTAATCTGAAAACAAGTCGGAAGGCATCCTCATACCTCCGTGCGGTTGATCTACTCGAACAGATGCTGCAGCGTGAAGCCTACAGCTTTTCGGATTGCCTAGATATTTGGAGCGTTCAATCGGTCGAACGCTTACAAGCGCTCTATAAGTTCGTGCTGACCGAAGCTAAGCTCGGGAGCAAGACGCCTTGGTATATATCAGGAGCTTCAAGTTATTTGGAGAAAGGCCACTGCTCTGCTGCTCTGATGAGCCTGCAGGAATTCCTCGTCGAATCTGGGTATCAACAAGCCCTACTCGAAACGTTCGAATCGCATACAGGCGATGAGTCAGAGCTCGCCCCCAAGCTCGAACGAAAACTGAACTACCCGAAATGGCTGCTCGAAGGGCTGGAGCCAAAGGAAGGCAGAGATGTTGTGCGATCCGTAAAGACTCGCCTAGATCAGAGAACCTTCAGCGACATCGTCTATAAGAATTACAATTCGACTTGCTGCATCACCGGCCTCGACATTCCCACAGTGAATCGCGCGAGCCACATCATCGGTTGGGCCGATCCTCTGGGGAAGAAGATCAGGCTCGAACCACGCAACGGGCTCTGCCTCTCCGCGACCTATGATGCCGCATTTGACAAACATTTGATCAGTCTGGACGACGACTACCGGATCATCCTATCGAAGGAGATCAAAGACCACACCAGCAGCGAAAGCTTGAAGACCTACTTCCTAAAGAAAGAAGGCGACGCGATCACTTTGCCTGAACGCTATCGTCCTAAGCGCGAATACCTCGACCATCACCGTAAAAAGGGAGAGTTTTAAGTTACACCACTGGCAAGAAGATTTTCCCTATCTCACAATGCAGCGAACCCCGGTTCAAAGAACCAAGGCTACGGAACAACACGATGGGTACAGGAAATCTATCAAAAACACTCAGATCCTGATTGGTTATTGCATGAGCCACCCCTCGGTCGGGCAAGTTGACCACGCCTCCTTAGAAAGCATATCCTTCTACATATCTTTGAATCGTCAAAATAACGCAATAAGTGCTCATGCTCTGCATTTCCAGCATAGCTGGAGACCGCTTATATTCGCTTATTTTACGCTTATGATTAAGAACCTGCGTTCACTGCTGTGGGATGAATTCTTTCAGAATAAAACGCTTCCACTCCAACTTTTCCATCGGACCGAAGTTGATCAAATAGCCGATGGCTTTTCGAGTGAAAAGCATGTAGTTGAGCAGTTGCCGCTCATGCTCAGCGTTTAAGGCCTTAACTGCCTTTAATTCGACAACGATCTCATCGCACACAAGTAGGTCTGGGATGTAGGTTTTTCTGCAGGACGATACTCAGATTTGATCCGACCTTCGTATAAGCGTTACATAAGCGTAAATAAGCGGTTCCCAGCTCTGCTGGGTCTGTGTCTGAGCGGTTTACTGCCACAAGGGAAGAGCCGACCGTTCCTCTGAATCGGAGGAGAGCATTAAAGATGTCTTCAATCGTCCAAGCCAACGTGAATTAGACGATCTAAATATATATAGAAGGATATGCTGCCAAGGGGAGGAGAGTTGGGAGTTTCAGAGCCAGAGCCGAAAGGGCTTCGCCCTTCCGCTACATTCCCCAACTCTCCATTATCGACAGATGGCGATGAGGGACCATCGCCGCTACCTTCTGATTGCTACGCCATCTCTTGCAGACCTACGTCACGTGCAGTCACGTTAATTAGCGGTTCAAAAATCAGCCTGTCTTAAAAGCCACCTCGGAACAGTAATTATTCTGCCGTATAATAATTCTGCCTATCTCCGGAAGAATCTGCGTTAAAAAAGTTTCAAGCCATACAGCAATACTAACAAGGTGGTCAGGCAGGAGTGCCTAAACTACGAGATACTCCCCAGAGCCGAAAGCGCTTCGCCCTTCCGCTACGTCAATCTTAGCTATGTCACGTCTATCAACGTTAATTGACGGCCCACGAACTTAATGTAGACCTCGCTTTCACTTATTGCAAAATACTGCCTAAGCCGCCGCCGTAGCCGGCGAGCTCTAGATAGGCGCGGCCGATTGGGTTATTGGCCGCATCGAGCACTTCACACGCGCCTTCCCAGTAGGGGTTACTGCCAGTGTTACCGGTGAACTCTTGCTCGTCGAGCAAGGGCCTGAGTTTGTAAATCTTAGTCGAGCCGTCTTTGGGATCCGTTGCACGAATAGTTACGGTGGTTGGATACGTGACTCCGCTTTGCGGACTCTTCCAGCTCTTCTCAATCTCCCAAGTGAAATTTTTCGCATACACTGATCGAGTCTGCCCCTCGGCATCGATCCAATAAACTGCAGACCATGGATCGCTGCCGCCCTCAGCGGTGCGTAGTCGATAGGCCTTTACCTCGGTGCCGTCGTCCAACTGCATCGCGGTCCAATCCCAGCCTTCGAGATCGCTGCCGAGCTGACTAGAGGAAATCTCATGATCCATCCATGCAATGCCTTCGACTGCTTGCTGGCTGTCGCCTTGAACCCACTCCCCTTCGACCCTAAGCCGTGTATAAGTCCAATACCAACTGACTGCGGCCGGATCACCGCCTTTACGGCTGAGCCCTCGCTCGCCGAAGACGGTGAGCGGTTTCACTGGATAGAGTTTTAAGCGAAGTTCCATCGCATCCGGATAAAGAACAGTCATCGAAAACCCATCTTCGCCTTCCAACTCTTTCGCGGTGATCGCGCCCACATGTAGATCCAACTGCCCCGTGGCGGACTGTGCCTGCCAGCCTTCACGGTAGATACGCTCCGTGTTGGTGTATTGCTTTGCAGTGAGATCACTCAGCGCAGCATGGCTCATGTATAGTTGGTTTGCCGCGAGCGCATCGCCCGAAATCGCAGCGGCTTTTCCCGACTCCCCCGCAAGGCGAAAGACTGTGGATTGAAAACCGAGTTCATGCGCGCCTTGCACCGTTTGCAAATGCCCGACCCAATACCACCACTCAATGGCGTATTCACGATGTGCACCGTGCGCGGCCGGAATCACAGGTTGCACATCGGGCTGTGGAACTCGGTAGCCTTCATCAGTTTCTGCGGGCGGCTGTATCCAATCAGCCGATACAGTGCTGGTATAGAAGCAAGATGCTAAGATGATCGCTGCTAACTGGCACACTGTTTGCACTGAAAGGAACCACCTCGTCTCGCTACGCGATCCACCCCTCCTTATCAAGGAGGGGAGCTTTGATTCACTTGGGCATTCTTCAACAGATAGGGTGATCTCGCCGAGACCACCGCTCTCTGAATCGGGCCTCGAAGCTGACATTAGCTGCTTCGGCTTATCGCTGTAACTGGCGAACGGTCGCCTTGGCAAGGCGACCCTACCTTGGATCGGCTCTTTCGATGAATTGGAGGGGAGCTTTGATTGACTCGTTTGAAAAGCCATTCGTAAGCGATCAAAATATTTCATCAGATATTTCATTTCGTGTGTTTGGAAAACCACCAGGAACCGGCGACGAGCCCACAGACAAACCCTGCAGCAATAAGGACAGCTCCGAAACTAAGAATCGAGCCTAGCGGCACTTGCCAAATCAGACTCCAGCCGAAGGACTGCACATTAATCACTGCAATCAAGAGCCAACCTAGAACGAGCCCTAAGATGGTGCCGACGACCCAAGCGGCGGCGGCAATTCCCCCACCTTCAATGCCAGCGGTCAAGACCAGGGAACGCTTCGGAAAACCTAGATAACCGAGGGTCTGCCAAGAGCGAATGGATTCTTCAAAGATCGCAAAGAGCCCAAGTAGTAAACCGATCATCGCCACGACCAGCCCAATGCCATTCAGGGCTGTGGTGACTTGAAAGGTCTGCTCAAAGATGCCGAGTGCGAGCGTCCGTAACTCTTGTGCGTTGCGCACATCCAGCCCCGGAAACTCGAGCCGCAAACGATCCCGCACCACATTACGATCCACCTCGGGTTGCAGATAGAGACTACTATTAATCGGGCGGTCTTTGAGCGTCCATCGTTTCCAGGTGTCGACATCGACCACCACACTCCCGAACTCATTGCCATAGTCGGCAAAGATCCCAATCGGTGAAACCGTGCGCGCACCGGCGGCGGTATCGATCTCAATGGTGCCGCCCTCTAAAACATCAAAACGCCGCGCGAAGGTCTCACTGATCAGCGCGGGCTCACTGCCTTCAGTGACTTGAAATGCACCCGGTTTTTCGAGCCAAATCTGCTTAATCTCATCGCGCCATTTCGGAAAATTGACACCAAAGAGCTGGGTGCGGCCAATCGGAGCATCCACGGTCTGCACATAGACGGTGTCCGCATACGAAAGCTCGGGGACCGATTCAAGGCGCTCGACGATATCGGGCGAAATACCATTCATCGTGCCCGCTCCACTCACGCCGCGCTCAGACACATAGAGTTCAGCCTGAAAGCGCACATCAAACCATTCCACGATGGTTCCACGAAAGCTCCCCACCATTTGCAGCATCCCCGTAACCATGCCCACAGCAACGACTAGGCCAGCGACCGCCAAGCGATGCCTACTGGAACCATCTGCCAGTCGGCTGATCGCGATGCGACTGATCGGACCTTTGGCAAAGCGGCGCGCGAACCCGGCAAGATACACCAGAGCCTGCCCGGAAAGTAGCGCGAAGCCGAATATCCAAAACGCCGCAGCGAGAAAGCCTCCGATTGCCATTTTGGAACCACCCGACATGATCGGTGGTGGAATCAACAAGCAAACACTCCCTGCAACCAAAAGCAGCAGCCCAATTCCTGGACGACGCAACCAAACGAATCCAGGCGACCAATCGCCGCGTGCGAGCACTTGAGCCGGAGGTGTCAACATGGCATCACGCGCAGGCAAAATTCCAGCGATCAAACTAAAAACAACCCCCAATATGATACCGATCAACCAGTCAAGTGGTGTCAATTGAATCGCTTCAACCGAGGTGGCAAAATACAAAACGTTGACTGTATCCGTGAGCAAGTGCACCGCACCGCTAGCCAACAGGTAACCCACGCCAACACCCGCAACCGAGCCAATCAACCCAATCAGTCCGGCTTCTCCCAGCGAGACAACAAAGAGTGTCCGTGCACTAACACCCAGGCTGCGCAGGGTGGCCATTTCATTGCGCCGACGCACGACGGCCGCATCAAGTGCTTGCAGGATGAGATACGCGCCGACGAGAATCGCGATCAATGAGAGAATCATTAAGTTGAGACGAAACGCCTCGGTCATACTCGCTCGACTTTCAGCCCGCTCGGCGGAGGCGCTGAGTTTAAAACCATCGGGTAGCTGCGCACGGAGACGCGTTTCGACAAAGTCGACATGATCGCTATTGGCACTACGCTTGCGATCCGCGATCACGACTTCCACTCGATCCAATTGCCCCGCTCGCGCGAGCAAGTTCTGCACAACGGGAATATCGCCCACGATCAAATCGTCGGGTAACACGGTATCAGCATCGCCAAGAATGCCAACAACCTGCACCTGCGCACGAAGACCTCCCGTGGTGTATTGTAAGAAGTCACCAACACTCAGACCACTTTTAAGCGAAACGGCATAGGTGAGCCAGACGCCACGGTCTGGGCCCACCCAGTCATACCACTCGCCAGAGTCGTCCTGGCTCTCGGCGAAACTCAGACCTTGCTCGATAACATTGGGCAAATTTCCCAGTCCGATTAAATCCAAGCCGACTATCCGTAGTTGCTGAACAGACTCGCCAGAACCATCAACCCGAGCGATCGAGCCTTCGATAACTGGCAACAAGTGCCAATCGGGAGCGCCCGACAGCACAGACAGCTCAAAAAGACTCGTCTCGTTCAACGTGCTGCCCGCCCCTGCTTCGATGATAAAGTCACTACGACCCGAGACCGCTTCGTTGAATAAACCAAAGTTAGCCGAAGCGGCGCGGCTGGCTTGACGGATGCCGTTAAAGGCGCCGACGCCGACCGCAACAATTGCCAAGAGCAGTAAATAGCTCCCCCACGACGTGCGCCAGTGTCGCAGAGTGCACTTACGTAAAAGATGAAACGCTACGCGAGATTCAAACATACCGATTCAAATTGAAACCGCCAGCCACTACGCAACGATTTGCCCATCGCGCATCGCCAGCGTGCGTTCACAGATACGGGTAGACTGTTGGTCGTGCGTAACGAGGAGCACCGCAATGTTTTGCTCGCACGACAGCTTCTCCAGTAAGTCGAGGACAATGGCTCCATTGGCCGAGTCTAGGCTGCCTGTTGGCTCGTCGGCAAGAATGAGACGCGGATGGTGCATAACTGCACGCGCGAGTGCAATCCGCTGCCGCTCGCCACCACTTAAAGCGTCTGGTCGATGACTCGCACGGTGCGACATACCCACCGCGTCAAGCAGTGCCTCGGCGCGATCACGACACTCGTCACTCGACATCTGAATCAACTGACCAGGTAGTTCGACATTCTCCAAAGCCGTGAGCGTCGGGAGTAAATGAAAGGACTGAAATACGTAACCGATGGACTCTCGGCGAACTTGGTCGATGGTCGCTTTGGCCATGCCTTGCAGATCGCGCCCATCAATCCGAATGGCACCTGAATCGATTGGCTCGATCCCACACATACAGTTCAATAAGGTCGACTTACCACTTCCACTCGGTCCAGTGAGCGCTACACGCTCGCCCACGCTCAACGAGAAGTCCACGCCATGCAGTACCTCGACCGTACCATAGGCCTTTCGCACCTGTTCAACTTCTAAAATAATGTTATCTTCGGACACGTTGCAAAGCGATATAGCGAGCCGTCAAGTATTGCAAGTTGTAGACAATGATTCAACAAAACCAAATCACCAAGCATTCACCGTTAATCACGAATCAATCCATGACGGCGCATTTTATTGTAAATGCTCTTCTCGGCGATGCCGAGAATGCGGGCGGCTTCGGCTTTGCGTTGGCCGCAGAGTTCGAGGGTTTCAATCAGTGCGCGGCGCTCGACTTCGGCGAGCGTGAGTCCGCCTAAGCGATTGCCTTGAATGGCTTCTGGATCGGGTGCGGCGAGGCCAATCAAATCATCGACTTGTAATTGGTCAGGCTCAGCGCGGAGCGTCATAATACGGATGACGGTATTCTCTAATTCGCGTACGTTACCGGGCCAAGGCATTTGCTGAAGCTGCCCCATACATTCGGGAGTCACTTTAGGAATCGCTTGCTCATTATCAGCGGCGAAGCGTCTGACAAATCGCTCCACCAAATTGGTAATGTCTTCCGAACGATTGGCCAGCCTAGGCATTTCAATCGGCAGAACGTTGAGTCGATAGTAAAGGTCCTCACGAAAAAGCCCTTCTTGCACACGTTTAGCCAGATCTTGATTGGTTGCAGCGAGAATTCGCACATCACTGACAAGTGCTTTCTCTCCACCGATACGGTAATAGGTTTTACTCTGCAAAAATGTGAGTAGCTTGACTTGGAGGGCCAACGAGAGCTCGCCGATTTCATCGAGAAACAGAGTGCCCCCTTCCGCGAGCTGCACTCGACCAACACGTTGGGCCGTGGCCCCGGTGAAAGCACCTTTTTCATGGCCAAACATTTCGGACTCAAGCAACTCTCCAGGCAAGGATGGACAACTGACACTAATAAAAGGGGCCTCCGCACGTTTACTTGCGGCATGTATCGCACGCGCAAGGAGGGTTTTCCCCGTGCCACTTTCACCAGTCAGTAAAACGGAATTTGCAGTCGGGGCAATGCGCTCGACCAAGGTATTGACTTGCTGCATCGCAGGCGACTTGCCCAAATCAGGTGCGACGAATAAAGGTTCGGCCAAGGAACTTTTCAAGGCTTCACGTTCGCTCTGACTTCGACTGTAACTCATCGCATTGGAAACACGGTTCGTTAGCTCTTTCAAGTCGAAGGGCTTGGTAATATAGTCGAAGGCACCTAGGCGCACCGCTTCAAGGGCCTCAGCAGCCTGATTTAAACTAGTGAGGAGAATGACTTCAACATGTGGGTAATCCTGCTTAATACGCTGTAAACACTCCAAACCGTTTGCTCCGGGCATTTGAATATCCAGCAGACATGCCTCGACGGAATCGTGTAGTTCATCGAGCAAAGCATCTCCAGACTCAAAGTAAGCAGCAGTCAATCCGACTGCTTCGAATCCATGCTTGACCACTTGCCTAATGATGGGGTCATCATCGGCGACGAAAAGGCGACGGGGTTTAATAGCTGCACTCATAAGACTAAGCTTCTACAATGGTTTTGATTTCTGCACAAAGGCGCTCAAAGGCCTCTGTGCCAACTGGAATGCGATCCACACATTCTGTCAAATTAGGTGGTGCCTCCATTAAACTACGCTCGAAACTGAGAAAGTAGGCGCGCACCTGGTGGGCACAGATCGTGGCAGCCGAACCGGCGAGTTTGTGAAAGCGGCTACGTGCGGTCACGTAGTCCCCTTCACTCATCGCGGCAATCGCCTCAGCAACCGACTCCACTGAATATCCGACAAACTGCTGTAAGAGATCATGCGCGATGTCCTTCTCACCTCCAAGTAGCTTATAAAAATCTTCGACATCAATCACCAATAAACCTGCCGCTTGGTTGAAAAACTCGGCGGCGGGAGACAATTCTGCAGTGGAGTCGACCGCTAGCGACCTAGACTCGATGTGCGCTTCGCCCTTCTGATTGCGCATCAATATATTCACCAATTCAATTTCAGCGATGGGCTTACTCAGATAGCCATTCATGCCGGCCTCCATAAAGCGCTCACGGTCGCCCTTCATCGCATCGGCGGTAAACGCATAAATCGGTAAATTCAGCCCCATCTCACGTATCTTCAAGCAGGCTTCAACCCCGCCCATTTCAGGCATACGGATATCCATTAATATCAAATCGTATTCGAAACGCTCCACCAGCTCTAGAACTTCCAGCCCGTTTGCAGCAAGATCGACCGTCGCGCCAAAACGCTCAATGGTTAGACGCGCTACTTTTTGATTAATAATATGATCCTCAGCAACCAGCACCCGTAAGCCAGTCAAGTCGACACCGTCGAAAGAATCGGCATCATACTCCTGAAAAATATTCATCGGCAAACGAAGTTTATTAACCGAATAAGCTGTCCTCAATAATTTGTATCTAGAGAATGGATACGACATAAAGTAGGCATCATCTAGAGGACCGGAAGGCATCACTTTCGAGACAACGACAGTACGCAACCCCTTCGGCAGCGCTTGCTTCAAGTCCGGATCTTCCTCGACAACAAATCCAGTCTGAGCGCTGCGATCGAGCAGTAAAACACCACGCTCGCCAGTAAAACATGAAATAGCCGCTGCGGCACTATCAACACGCATGAGGCGCACGTCTGCATAAGCCAACATCGATTTACACATCCAGTAGAAATCATCAGACTGAGTCACCACATAAGCCGAAAATGCCCGCTGCGGCAGCGTCTTTGCGGCTTGATCGCTTTGGCTAATTGCATAGGGCAACTCAACCGTAAAAACACTCCCCACTTGCAATTGCGACTCGACGCTAAACGAACCACCCATGAGTTGAATCAGATCGCGACAAATCGACAAGCCAAGCCCACTGCCCCCAAAGCGCCGGTTGATAGATGAATCAGCTTGGCTGAATGGCTCAAAAACATGCGCCATCTCTTCAGAACTCATCCCAATACCGGTATCGGTGACTGTGAATTCCAAGCTTAAGGATTCATCATCACGTTTACTCACGCGAGTGGTTAAGTTGATCGAACCGGTAGTCGTAAACTTAATTGCGTTGCCGATCAGATTGAGCAAGATTTCGTTCAGGCGGCTGGAGTCTCCCCGCAATATCGGCAGATTGGGATCTGGATACACACACTCGAACCGCAGGGACTTCTCCTGAGCCCGCATTTGTAAAATAGTGAAGGCCGAATCAAGCACATGCGCGATATCGAAATCGACCATCTCGATATCCAACTGGCCTGCTTCGATTTTCGAGAAGTCGAGAATATCGTTAAGCACATGCAGCAAAGAGTCGGCACTGACCTGAATACCGCGCACTTGCTCAACTGCCTCGTTATCTAAAGCAGCGCTCATAAGAATACGTGCCATACCACAAATCCCATTCAGCGGTGTGCGAATCTCATGGCTCATATTAGCCAAGAAGGTCGATTTAGCCCGATCGCCAGACTCCGCTCTGAGGCGCGCCTCTTCCATCTCGCGAGCCTGCCGTTTATTCTCAGTAACGTCTCGAATCACCCAAAGTGCACCACGATAGGCATCGCCCACATTTACCGGAACGCGGAAGATTTCAAGATGAGTATCTTGATCTAAGCTGAGTTCAATATTGGCGCGCTCATTACGCATATCCATCAAATGCGCCAGCAGACTTCTGGATTCATCATCGACACAACGCTCACGTAACGGCTCAAACAAGGCAGTCGCTTCACGCACGCCCTCTAATCTCAAAAACTCCATTTGCAGCACACTCAGAACGGTATGATTCAACAGCAGTTCCTGATTCCCGGTAGCCGATTCAAAGACCACGCCTATACGGATATTTTCTAACAAAGCACTCAGCAGGGAATTCTGCGTCTGTAGGCTCAATAAAGTATTCAGACGCTCAGACTCGTCTCGACAGATCCAAAGCAAACCACCATTCGGTAAACGATTGAAAGAGAAATGCCCGGAGAATTCACTGCCATCGGCTCGCAACCCGACACCTTCGCCGCTATAACTATCACCGACTCCAGACTTAGTCGAAATCGCAGCTTCAAAACGGCTGGCTTCTTCAGGTTTATAAAAAAGCTGCCAGCCATCACCTAAGAACGTTTCGTGCGTCTCATAACCAAACATTGCCGCACAGGCATCATTGGCAAATTGAATGCGCCCCTCGGGGTCTGTCATTACAATCGCCTCACTCGCATGCTGTAAGGCAATCACCAACTGTTGCATTTGCTCCTTAGAACGCTCCCGCTCAGAAACATCTAAACTCGCACCACGAAAACCGGAAAACTCACCCGATATATTCAGATTGGGCGCAGCACTACTACGCTGCCAGATAATCGCCCCCTGACGATTGTGGGCTCGGTGAGCGAGGTTGGTCAAGACCGAGCCGTCCACAGCAGCCTTCTCAAAAATGCGACGCATACGAGAGGCGTCTTCAGGTGGCATATAATCGAAGATCGAACGCCCGATGAGTTCGCCCTCAGTATAACCAATGACAGCGCTTACATGGTCAGTGACTGAGGTAAAGCAATAGTCAGCATCAATCTCCCAAAGATACTCGCCAACAATATCGGCCATATCGCTGAAGCGACGCTCGCTCTTACTCAGTGCCTCTGCAGCATCGACCGCCCGATTACGCTCAGTCTCGAGCTCAGCGGTGCGCTCAGCAACCCTTGACTCGAGCTCATCGGCCAGCGCGCGAAGTCGATTATTTGTATCATACAACTCAATCGATTTTTGATCGAGTAGCCGTTCCGCCTCCTTTCGTGAGTTCCGTTCACGTGCCAGCAGGCGTTCAAAAATTGCGGGGCTCAGTTGCTTATCTTGAGACATCGAGAATACGATTAGCGCTTCAAAATAAATCGAGCACTACGCCCGTCATCCGTTGGCCCATTCTCTCGGATCACTTGAATACTCTCATTAAAATGCACACTGGAGGCGGCAATGAGACCTTCCGCTAAATCGGCAAAGGGACGCCACGAGGAATAGTCCATGACTAGCTCGTTCTCACTGCGGCGCTCACATTCAAAATCAGGCAGGCGAGCATCTGGATACAACCGACGCACTTCACTATGAATAACCGTTTCAATACCATTCAAAAAGTCAAATGAGTTATCAATATGCTCAAAAAACTGGGGATGCCCTTTGATAAACGCTCCAAACAGCCACTCTGCAAAAGCCATAATCAAGGCTTTATGCGGCAGGTCCACAGCACCATGCAGCTCATCGATCATTTTAAGCATCTCTGAGTGGTCGTAATTACCTACTGATGTGTAGGCGCCGTTATCCTTCAAAGATGGAAGCGAAGTTAGACGGTCAAGGACCTCATAACCAAACTTATCTTCAACCATCTCTAGAAATTCCGTAAATATCAGCCCTTTCATATGTATTCAGGGATACTGTATTTTTTACAGAAATCAACCCACTCTATCAAAATAGCCCTCAATTACTGTAAGTTTTACAACACACAACTACCTTAATTTTGACTTAAAAAATAAATAATATTCGCATCTAATTCACTTAAAGCAACTTACAAAACCAACAGGGAAATTGGCACGAGCATTGTTTATAAATTGGCATGCCGACAAAAAACACCACTGCCTCTCGCGCCAATCTCCCAACCGCTGAAGTAAGCATCGGCATCATCGACGATGATCCAATCGCAGCACTCTGCATGCGTCGTCGCTTAACAATGAAGTTTCCGGAATCCACCGTGAACACCTACTTGGAACCAATCATCACACCGAAGCTAGATATTTACTTCGTCGACAATGATTTCAACGGCCAACCCATGGCCGCTACACTGCTCCGGGAAATCCGCGAGCTCAACCCGAACGCACTCGTCGTTGCAATGTCATCGACCCTCGATAACCAAACCCTTCAAGCACTCATGAACGGCGGCTGTAATGCGGTTTACGACAAAAACCGCCCACATGAAGGCGAAGCCGCCTTCGCAGTCGTCGCTAACTACATGCGCGTGCTCACACAAATCCGTAAAGGCCAAACCCGTAATCCCTTCGGCCGCGTAGTCTCCTCTCTCAGCGAATTGCTCAAGCAGTGGAATCAACGCCTAAGCAGTGCCGGACTTTAAGCCACACAACTCACCCAAACAGGAGATAGACAACATGAGTCACAACACTGGATTTCAATTAGGATACGCCCTAGAGCGTATCTCTCCTGACGTAACTGAAGCAAACACACTGCGTTATCAAATCTGGCAGGCCAGTCTACGCATCGTAGCCGCCGGCGCACTATTCTGCATATTGCCCATCTTCGCCTTCATCTGGATCGCTCATAAGTTCAACGACCGCGGCCCGTTTCTCTTCAAACAAGCTCGCCCAGGCTACAAAGAGCAGCACTTCAACATCTACAAAATTCGCACCATGCGTGTCGGTTCTGAAGCGAGCACTGCGCTAGGCACTCAAAACACGAGCCCACAAGTCACACCACTGGGTCGCATCCTACGTAAACTGAAAATAGATGAGTCGCCGCAACTCTTCAATATCGTGCGCGGCGACATGACACTCGTCGGCCCGCGTCCGATCCCGGTCGCACTCGACGACGTGCTTCGCGCCAACATTAAAGGCTTCACAAACCGCTACAACACGACTCCAGGCCTCACCAGTATCGGTCAAATCTGCATTGATGACAACGCACTCGATGACGAACTCATCAACGACTGGCAGCTCCGCTTTGAAGGTGAGCTACATTACATCCGTAATCAATCGATCAGCTATGACCTGCTCATGATCGCCATGACGATTTTCTACGTTTTCAAAAAGCTCCGCCAACACTAAGCCACAACGACCTCGCTCCACTATGTGCTCCACACTTACAAAATCAGCCTTCAACACAACTGAAGTCACTGGCATCTCATTGAATGACGTCAACTACGACAGTGCCTCTTCGCAAATAATTGATTGGGCAAAGTTAAAACAACACCGCTATGTTTGTATCTGCAACGTGCATTCGATCACCAGCAGCAGTTGGACACCGACACT
The DNA here is from genome assembly GCA_036784875.1 of Internoretia fryeana. Classification (NCBI taxonomy): domain Eukaryota; class Phaeophyceae; order Ectocarpales; family Acinetosporaceae; genus Internoretia; species Internoretia fryeana. The sequence goes on along the minus strand of JAYMFV010088421.1, from coordinate 18,466 downwards.
CAAACAAGCACTGCAGAATTCGGACATGAACACTGCCGACGGCATGCCGCTTGTGTGGATGCAAGGCCTACTCGGCGTGAAAGACGTCAGTCGCGTTTATGGGCCGACACTGATGTTGCATACACTCGAAAAAGCATCTCGCGAAAACCTACGTGTCGCTTTCTACGGTGGCCACGAAGCTCGTATGCCAAAGCTCCTTAAAAAAGTGCGCGCCGATTACCCTGGCGTGCAAATCGTCGCAACAGTCATTCCGCCCTTCCGCCCACTTAGCCAGACTGAGGACGACCACTTCACGGCACGTCTAGTCGAGGCACAACCCGACATCACACTCGTCGGCATTGGCTGCCCAAAGCAAGAAATCTGGATGCATGCTCATAGTCACCGTATCCCTGGTGTGATGATGGGCGTCGGCGCAGCCTTCGACTTTCATGCTGGCGCCGTAGAGCAAGCACCTACAGCGATCCAACGCTTAGGCCTAGAGTGGGCCTTCCGCCTCTACCGCGAGCCGAAACGCCTCTTTCATCGCTACTTGAGCACCAATCCTGTCTTCGTGGCACGCGCTGCAAAGCAACTCCTGCAAGCAAAGTTAGGTGGACGCAACTTCCAAGCATCTGACAATCGCCTAGAAGACCAGAAAGCAACGGCACCGAAAAAAGCGAAGCACATCGCTATCTGCATTGCGACCTATCAGCGCTCGCATCTGCTGAATGATTTGCTCGACAGCATTAACCACTGCCAACGTCCAGATGGAGTCACACTCGATTTGCGTATCATCGATAATGATATCGCAGAATCTGCCCGAACACAGGTTGAATTATTTAAAGCCAAATCAAATGGTTTTGAAGAGATCCACTACAAGGTCGAACCTCGGCAAAATATAGCGCATGCGCGTAACGCCGCAATCGAGCTTAGTGAAGCCGATGCTTACATCTTTGTTGATGATGATGAAACCGTAAGCTCAAAATGGTTGATCCACTTAGTGGCAGCTGCCGCTAATTATAAGGCAGACGGAGTTTTTGGCCCCGTAAAGGCAAAGCTCGGCGAATTTAGTGAGGGCTGGCAGGCACGTGGCAGGTTCTTCGAAAAGAATGTGGAGACCACTGGCACTGTTATCGATTGGCGTGAAACCCGCACAAGCAACACGCTCGTCAACGGGAAGTGGTTCAACGAATCAAACTTCCGCTTCGACGCGAATCTCGGCCGTAGCGGTGGCTCCGACAGCGATCTATTTGCACGTATGGCCGAAGCCGGCGCGACCTACATCAGCTGCCGCGAAGCCGTAGTCGAAGAGTTTGCGCCAGCCGATCGTGCAAGCTTCAAGTGGCTCTGGAAACGCGCCCACCGCAATGGTCTCATCTATGAGCGTAACGTCCGCCAAACCAGCGAGACCAACCGTCCACTCTGCCGTGCTGCCAAACGCTTAATCGCATCTGCATGGATAACACTTTGCGGCACACCAACACTTCTGACAAGCCAGCCAGAGGCATGCATCAAAGGGCTCTTAAAGTTACCTCTCATGCTCGGTGGGCTGCGAGCCACATTCGCACCCACAAGCACCACACGTCACGTAGCTTACCAAAAGAACACTGGCACAGAAGCTAAACGTGTCGCATTCCTCACCAACATCGTCAGCCCTTACCGCAAGCCGGTCTTCCAAGCACTCACAGACGCTGAAGATATCGACCTGCGTATCTTCGTCGACGCGGCCAATGAATTCGATCGCGACTGGAACGTACCAGTCGACAGTTTACCAATCGAGCAAACGCGCTCCTTCAGTTGGAAACAAACCGAACTCACTGACGGACCCACTCCTTTCGAACAAACCCTCACGAAGCACATGCCCTACGGTCTGCCCTTTCAGCTAAGACGCTTTAACCCTGAGGTCGTCATCAGCCTTGAGCTCGGACTTCGCACTGCGTTTGCCGCGGCTTACTGCAAACTCACCAGAACTAAGCTCACGATCTGGTGCTACCAATCACGCGTCAGTTCAAATCAATCCGCACTCCGGAAGTTCTGGCGGAAGACTTTACTCAAACAAGCATCGAGTGTCGTCGGCATGGGCACCCAAGCACGTGAGATTTTACTCAATTGGGGCGTGCCCGTCGAAAAGATCGTCGATGCACCCAATGCAGCAGACCAAACCAATTACATCGCTACACTCAGTGAGGATCAAGCAACACGCCAAATTCAAGCATTGAAAGCTGCTCACGCACCTAATCAAAAAATCGCGCTTGTCGTCGGACGCCTCATTCCACTCAAAGGCACCGAACATATTATTCGCACATGGAACGCGCTACCCGCAAACGTGAAAGCAGAATGGAAGCTCATCTTTATCGGCAGCGGCCCGCTAGAATCATTCATCCGCCAACAAGATCCCAAAAACATCGAGCTAATTGGCAGTGTACCCACTGAAAACATGCCTTACTGGTATGCCACTGCCGATCTCCACATCTTTCCAACCTGTGGCGATGTCTGGGGCCTCGTCGTCAACGAAGCGAGTCTTTGCGGCACGCCCACTCTATGCTCAAAATATGCAGGCTGCTTCGACGATCTCATTCAAGAAGGCACTACCGGTTTTCAAATTGACCTAGTTGCTCATGAAAAATCGGTTGCTCAATTACTAGACGTTTTACAGCGCGACGATCTCTCCAAGATCGGCCATGCTGCACAAACTGCAATTCGCTCCTACACTCCTGAGAACATGGCTGACAGCTTCAAAGAAGCAATCGCCACTGGCCAACACGCCTAACAGACACACACGCATTCCGACTATGAAGACACTCCACTTCGATTTATGCCGCAAAAGTCTTGTTTAGGGCAGGCATTTTTGAATTCTCCAGCCGTTTCATAGGTTTCCAGGGGCACTGTATTTTTTACAGAAACCAGAGTTTTTCTACGTGAGCCAACTTGATTTCTGTAAATTTTACAGGGATGCGTCGTGGCCATTTTGAGAGTCAGAAAATAATTATTTCCGCATCTCTCTAATTTATAGCAACTTACAAGTTCACCTCAAAAATTGGCACGGGCATTGTTTACAGATTGGCATGGATACAAAGATCACAACTCCCTGCCGCACCGTCTTCTCAGGCGCACACGCTTAACACACGAAACAACAGACTGGCCATGAAGACGCTCCACTACAATTTATACCGCAATACAATTACGCTTCTGGGCCTATTGATTTGCACTTTCCTCCAGGCGGGCGAAACCGCTACCTACGATTGGGCTTACAGCCAACGCGAAGCAGTTCAATCCGTACCACATTACGCTGAGTCAGTCGTCGATCGCTCTGAAAAAGTCGACCGCAATCCACAACCCACAGAAGACGCTTGGCCCTGGGGCACTCCAAAAAATTTACTCAACCCACTACCCGCCAACAAATCGACTACGAATACCGAGCGCCGCTCAAGCGCCCGCAATGGCACATCCAGAGGGAACAATGGTAGTGGTGCCTCAAACGCATCCATAACCGTCAATATCAACAAGGACGGCGCCCTAGACACACCTGAACTCGCCAGTGAACTAACGCCACGTTCACGTCTAGAAACACTCTATGGTGGCGACTTTGATCGTGAAGCCAATCGTGATCTCGTTCAGTTTGGCTACGATCTGTTCAACACAGATGCAGTCAGTGCCTTTTCAACAGGTCCCACACCAGCAAACTACATCATCGGCTCAGGAGACCAACTACTGGTGACACTCAGCGGTACCGTCGAGGCCTTCCACCAGCTCATCGTCGATAATAATGGAATGATCAGCATCCCAGAATTTGGCACAGTCAACGTTGCCGGCATCCACTACGGGGAACTGCACAAGCAACTACTCGGTTTTCTCGAACGCCGCCGCCATGGTTTTCAACTCACGGTCAGCCTCGGCAACCGCCGCGCAATCCAAGTCAACATAGTCGGCCGAGTTGCCAATCCGGGACGTGTCGAAGTACCTGCACTCTCCAACCTAATCGTCGCGCTCAGCGAAGCTGGTGGTATCAACAAAGATGGCTCTCTACGTAACATCGTGCTGACTCGCACGAGCGCACAAGGTGACACACAAACAGTTATCGATTTGTATGACTACCTCCGTAACCCCAGCCAAGGTAGCCAGTTCCCACAACTTCAAGCGCAAGACACACTCTACATTCCTGCGATTGGCACGACAGTCGGCATTGCAGGCTACGTGCAAGAGCCAGGGATCTATGAGCTCGAACAAGATGCAGTCACGGTGGGCGACGCCCTCGAAATCGCAGGAGGTTTGACTCCTTTCTCTTTCACCCCATTGGCACAAATTGAACGCACAGTCGATGGCCGCGGCCGTAAGCGTAGCGACATCGAACTCAATGACACCGGCCTTGGCATAGCCATGCGTGACGGCGAACTCCTCATGATCGAAGCCGTGGACGACAAACGCCAAGCCATCGTCCGCATCGAAGGTGAAGTCGCCCGCCCTGGAGATTATGAATACACCGCAGGCATGACACTCAGTGATCTGATTGATCGCGCCGATGGCCTCACGGTGGATGCTTATATCAAGCAGGCTTTCATCTCCCGCCAAGTTGGCGAGCAAACTGCCATCGAAGAAGTTCCCGGCCGTAGCGCTCATCATCAATCCAAACGCGTATTAGTTGCACAACTCGACCGCGCGCTTCTCCGCGAAACCGCGCATGACCTGACATTGATGCCCCTCGACCTAGTCACCATTCGTTCGCGCGACACAGCGATGACACAACCAGTGGTTGAAATTATCGGCTCGGTGCAACGTCCGGGTAAATACGAACTAACAGCCTCAATGCGTGTTTCCGATATCATCGCCATAGCCGGCAACCTAACACCGGAAGTGTATTACGATGAAGCCGAACTCATCCGTCGTCACTTCGACTCCCAAGCTCTGCAACTCGATGTAAAACGTTACCGCTTCAATCTACAAGAAGCCCTCAACCCAGCGCATCATTTAGACAACACCTACAACCCCGTCCTTTCCAATGGCGACCAATTGGTCATCCGTTCACTTCAAAAAGCACAGGTTCGTGTTAAAATCGGTGGCCGTGTGCGCTTCCCTGGTGAATATATTTTTCCCGACGGCGCACAGATCACCGATCTAATTAAGGCCGCCGGAGGCATCCTCAACGATGCCGATATGCGCGGCAGCGTCTTCACCCGTGAGTCTACCCGCAAACTGCAACAAACGCGCCTCGACAATCTTGTCGAGCGCACACGTCGCCTAGCTGAGAGCTCCCTAGAACGCATGGTTCAAACAGGTGGTGCTAAAGAAGGCGTCGCCGCGAAAATCGCACTCGAACAAACTAAAGAACTCATCGCACATATGGATACCGAAAACGCCAATGGCCGTATCGTCATCCCCTTCGGACAGCCAGACTTCCCAACCACAGCTTACAACCTCCCCCTACAAAGCGGCGACAGCCTCACCATCCCGCGCAGCCACCCAACGGTCAGTGTCTCGGGTGATGTATTCCGTCCAGTCACCTTCATTGTAACTGAGGGCGTGAGCGTTCAAGATGCACTCGAAAAGGCTGGCGGCCTTACCGAGATGGCCGACGAAGATCTGATCTATGTAATCCGCGCAAATGGCGAAATCGAGCGCTCGAAGAAATCCAAAGGCTTTATCAAAAAGAAAACAATGCTCTACGCTGGCGATGTATTACTCGCGCCAACTCAACCAATGAAACGCACTTTCGGAGCTCAGTTTAGCGACCTCGTCATGCTCACACGTCAACTTGCCGAAATCGCCGTGATCACCGCGAATGGCAACCAAGGCTTTGATGTCTCACTCGTCAGCCCATTCAGCCCGAACCAATCTGGCATCGATGCAGCAGCCTTCATTAATAAAAAATAAGGAGCGAACTATGGACAACACGAACCAACCTCCTCGCATCGCCTGGCAAGAGCCACTGCTCGACATCGTCGAGGCAATCGTCAGTCGTAAATGGACTGTCATCGTAATCATGATCATCGGTTGCGTCGGAGGCTTCGTACGCTTACTCACACTCCCTCCAGTCTATGAAGCTTCCGCAGTCGCCGTTTTACTGCCACGTGAAAAGGCGATCCTCGATGCCTCGATCGACACCAGCTCTATAGAATCGAGTGATGACCGTGCCAGCCGTAGTAATGCCGGCAACCTCATGCTGCCGCCCAACCCTGCGCTCTACACGACAATCATTCACTCACGCGCTGTGCTTGAAGAAATCGGAATACGCTTTAAAGACCAACTCTCGGGCGCGATCTCCAACCGAGATCGCTCTGAAGAAGTACTCGATCAGCTGCGCAGTATGATCCGCACCAGCACTACCGAAGAAGGCATCATCACCATCCACGTGCGTAGCCAATCAGCCGAGCTCTCGGCTAGCATTGCCAACGCACTCTTCGAACAGTGCGAGATCGCCAGCAAATCAATTGAGCACAAATTGCTGATCCGCCAAGCAGGCCATTTAGATAAGGCCCTGAAGATCACTCAAAAACGCCTCAACGAAACTGAAGCAAAACTGAGTACATTCACCACCGAAATGGGGCTAATCAACACTGACATGCAGGCCAGCAATCAACTTCGCGGCATCCGAGAATTAACCACAGAGCTCGGCGTCCTTGAAGCTAATTTGGATGAACTCCTAATCAGCTATACCGATCTATCACCAGAAGTGATTGCACTCAAATCACGTATCGCGACCATCAACCGTCAGATCGAAAAGTCTGAACAAACGGTCGTAGGAACTATCGATGCCGCTGACTTTGGGCGCATCACCATCGAGTATAAGAGTCTAGAACAAAAAGTCCGTTTCGAGCGAGACATGGTAGCGACCTTATCCATCAAGTCAGACATCTACCGCCTACGCGCTGAACAACCAATCGGCAACCTCGCGATCATCCGCTCCGCAAACACACCCACCCGCCCAGCGGGTCCTTCAAAGAAACGTGAACTCGGCCTCGCACTTGGGTTATGCATGATCATTGCCATTGGTTACTGCATCGCCTTCCAGCAGTGGCAGACCATGCGAAACGATCATCACATTGCAGAACGCACCGACAAAATCCTAAAACAACTCACTCCCAATCTCCTCTTTAAGAGGCGCTAGAAATGTCGACCTCAGGAGAAATCGGCAGTCAGATTAAACTGCAAGAAGAAGCGCCGCGTAGTGGATATCTTGATACGTTAAGAACACACCCATTTCGTTATTTCTTAACAATCATCGTGCTTCTATGGATCACCTATGCAGCCACCAATTTCCGCTCACCGCTCAGCCCAATAGTGCTCTCCGACGACAATGCGAGCTCTGCGGTACGCCAACTCATCTTTGGTAGTGCTGGTATGTGCGCGTTCGGGCTACTGTTCTTAACTCGAAACATCGGTGCAGCTATCGCCCTCAATCTACCACTTAGTGCACTCGCCGGATTCGTCGCCATCTCCACGCTCTGGTCCCCCGAGCCCGGACTATCCGCGAAGCGCGCCATTCTCTATCTGTTCTGCTTTGCAGCTCTACTCACAACGGTGCACGCCAGTAAGGCTCCCGTGCGCAGTATGCTACTCACGATAGTGTCGGCAACCGCGACCATTGCTTTAGTATCCCTAATCATGTATATTGCCTTGCCGCAGGCCAACTCAGTAAACCCCGCGCGACCGGGCCTAGCAGGTGTCTCCGTCCACCCCAATACCCTTGCACCGTTTCTTTCAATTGGGCTCTTGCTTTCACTCGGAATCACGAGCCGCAGTCCACTCGAATTGCTCAGTCTACGCACAGCCCAAGGACTTCTCGGACTTGGCCTACTACTCAGCTTTTCCATAACTACATGGTTGAGCACCGCTGTCGGAATCGGGCTCTACGTCTTTTTGAGTGCCAGCAATTATCGCCGCGGCCTCATACAATTATCAACAGCAGCCACACTCATACTAGGCACCCTTATCGGCTGGCAAAATGTGCAAGATGCCGCCTTCGAAACCACTGGTCGTGATGCCTCACTTTCTGGCCGCGACGAGCTGTGGAGCATTGTGATTAATGAAGGACAGAAGCATCCCTTGTTTGGCAAAGGCTATGGTGCCTTCTGGACTGAAGGCAAAGGCCGTGAACTCGTCCAAACATGGAACCCTAGGCAAAGCCATAACGCCTATCTCGATGTCTGGCTCGACCTCGGTGTGCTCGGACTGATCGGCATCGGGCTTTGCTACCACTTTGCACTCTTCACTCATTGGCATCGCGTATCCGGTAACAGCGGAAGCGCTCAGCGCCGTGCACTTGCAGCACTCTACGCATGTGCGATCGCCTATATGATCAGTTACGCATTTGCACAAAGCTTTTTCCTACGCTTTGACAGCTTCCCGTTCATGGTGCTGACTTGGAGCATCCTCCTAATCACGAATCGCGATCGTAACAACATCAACAACGAGTTCCCAATGGCCACAGCATCATGAAAATCGCACTGTTCCATAACAGCTACCAAACTCGCGGCGGGGAAGACAGTATGTTCGAGCTAGAAATCGCGGCTTTACGTTCAGCAGGCCAAGAGGTCGTTACTTACCAAGTCGACAATACAAAGGCACTCGCCAAAGGGGGCATCAGAGCAAAAATACGGACTGCCCTTGATGCACCGCATAGCAAATCCTCGCAAGCTGCAGTCGAAGCCTTTCTACTACGTGAGCGCCCAGACATCAGCCATGTACACAACTGGTTTCCTCTGCTCAGCCCATCGGTCTACACTGCGCATAAGAAGATCGGCATTCCCGTTGTGCAAACACTGCACAACTATCGGCTAGGCTGCGCGGCAGCGACGTATCGCCGCGACGGAAAAGACTGCACACTCTGCACTCGCAACAACGACTCTGCCGCAATCAAGCACCGTTGCTACAACAAAAGCCTTCTCGGCACGATCACCTGGAAGCGCATGATCGATCGCAATTGGAAGAACGGGACCTTCACGGAAGCCGTCAACCACTACCTCTGCCCCAGTAAGGAAGTCTACAAGCGCCACCTCAACCTAGGCATACCCGAAGCTCGACTTTCGATACTGCCCAATGCCTGCCCTGATCCACGAGACCTCCCAAAACTTCCCTGTGAAGCTGGCCACCTACAGGTCTGCTTCGTCGGTCGACTCGTGCAGGAGAAAGGCCCACATACACTCCTACAAGCATGGCTAAAGCTGAACCCACCCACTCGAAACAAAAGTCAACTGACGATCATCGGCGATGGGCCAGAAATGATGGCATTGCAGGCACTTGCAGGCGAGGAGAAGAGCATCCGTTTTTACGGAGCCCTCGACCATAAACGCACGCTGCAAGAACTGAGCCGCTCGCACTTACTCGTTTGCCCGTCATTATGGGCCGAACCATTCGGCCTAACCGTGATCGAAGCCATGGGCGCAGGCATCCCAGTGATCGCATCCAAGCTCGGCGGACCAGCAGAAATCATTGAGCACGGCATTACAGGTTATCACGTGCCTCCCAATGATCCCACAGCGCTCAGCCAATCACTCGACGACTTACTGACATCTCCAGTTAAAGCACTCCATATGGGTCGCGCTGCACGTGCCTGCTACGAAACGAAATACACCACCGCATCCCATGCAGAACAACTCCTCAGCTGCTTCACGAAGGTCATCGCAGCGCAAGATCCGAATGCCTAAGCTGCCTAAAGTTTTCCAAAATCGCGATAAGTTCTACGGACTTGCGGATAATGCTAGCCTTTCCTTGTTTCGGTTTGGCTCTGGTCTCGCAATTGCTCGCCTAGCGGGCGCAGAAGTATTCGCCGCCTATATCCTACTAGTAACGACTGGTGTCATTTTTCAAATTTTACCTAGCACGAGTTATCTCATACCTCTACTCAACCGGGGCACTGGAGCCGCCCCGCAGGAGTATGCAGCACTCTGCAGATGGGCCCAAGGTGGCGTGGAGCGCGCCATCTTGGTGTTTCTTTTAATCGGTAGCCTGGTTCTCCTCAGCCTGCCGAATCTCCCGTTCAATATGCTGACGGGCTTTGCCTTTCTCGCAGCAGCGGCGTGCCAACTCTGGCAACACAACAAACGCACGCGCCTGCAGATGGAATTTAAACAAGCGCATGCACTCTTTGCCGATCTCCTAGCTTCCGGCCTGCACATCGGGCTTAGCGCATGGCTCTGGCATCTCGGCCTTTCGCTACACACTGCCTTCTGGTGCGGTGCGGCTGCGGGGGCGATTCTAGGCGGAGGCCTGATGATGAGAGCAATGCGCCGACTTGAAAGTGGGGCCACTACCGACTCTCAGGCACTCATCGAAAGCGCACAAATCAAAGGCCGAGCCATGCTCCGCGGTTCAATCGCCAACACCGCATGCTCACGACTGCAACCCTACATACTGGCATGGATCGCCAGTCCACAGACACTGGCTTTCTACGGCGTGCTCTGGACACTGATCGGCCCTGTCCGACTGCTCTCCATGGCACTGACTAATTTACTGCGCCCACGACTCGCACTGTATCACAATCAGCAACGCATCGCAGAGTTCACTCGTAGCTATCGCCTAGCGCTTGGCCTACTCACTGTTGGCGGTATTATTGCGGCCTTAGGCGCACTTTTCCTCGGTGATTGGACCATCGGCCTACTCTTTGGCACTGAGCTTTCGGCAGCGGGCAAATGGCTCAGCCTAGCACTCATCTATGCCACCCTTGATGCGACCACTACTTGCCAAATGATCGCACTCCAAATCCGCAGAGAAGATGGCGCAGTACTGACTTCGAAAATCCGCATACACGCAGCGATTATCTCACTCGCCCTAGTTGTTCCAGCCACACTGACTTTTGGACTCACTGGCACGCTGAGTAGCCTGCTTCTCGCCGAGCTCTATTACGCGATCGCATGCACACGCTTCGCACACACTTAGGTAAATCACTCCCAAAAATCGCAATTTTACGTCTTGGCGTCTCAGTGTGAGCTTCTTTTTATTAGTCGAACTACCCAACTTTCCATTCCAATGCATTCCACTCTCCTACTCGACAACTATCACCGCTGTTTCGGTGAAGATTTAATCCCACGTGGAGACGATGAAGCTCAACGCTTAATGGCAGCACCGTTTGCGGTACTCTCGCATGGAACGGAGGACGACCCGGTATTGAACTACGGGAACCTTTGCGGACAACAACTCTTTGAAATGGATTGGGAGACACTGACAAAAATGCCCTCGCGCTTCACCGCAGAGCCAATGCATCGGGATGAGCGAGCAAAACTTTTGAATGACGTGCGCGCACAGGGCTTTTCGGATAATTATCGCGGAATACGTATCAGCGCAACAGGGAAGCGTTTCTATATCGATTCAGCACGAATCTGGATGTTACTGGATGAATCCGGAAAGACGGTGGGGCAAGCGGCGACTTTTGCGCAATGGGAACCCTTGGATATATAGACTGGCGTATTTTTTAGCCACGGATGCACGCGGATAAGCACGGATACTGACAACGTGATGAGATGGGGGAATCATGACTGCTCACATGCCTTTGATCTAAGATCGATGTATTTAATCGAATCAAGTAGCGAACTATTGACCAGCTGTGAGTGATCCGCAGCATCGCTTGAATGACTGATGCAAATGACTATGACGAACGGATATTTATGTTCGGCCGTTTTGTTGAAATGCAACAGTGGCAACGAGTCATCGAAACAGGCCAAGACCTGCTGTTGGATAACCCTGAAAATCCTTGGGTTCATGAAAAGCTAGCCCAAGCACACATCTGCTTAAATAATATGGATGCTGCAGAAATGCACATCCAAAAGGCGATCTTGCTCAATCCTGACAGTGATAATGCACTCTATTTCTTATCTATCATACAGGCAGAGCGTAAGCAGTATCGAAAAGCTGATGAGACCATCGAGCGGGTGATTCAAATGCAACCAAATGTTGCTGCCTACTGGGAGCAGCGCGCTCGATACAGCTATAATCAAAAAGCCTATAAAAAGGCAAATACCTACATCCAAACCGCCTCGCGCCTCGACCCGACGGATACTGACATCATCAACTTAACCATCCTCATAGATGAGCAACTTGATGAGTATGATATGACTCCACCAGAAGTCTACATTGAGCGGCTAAAGAAAGCTTTAGAGATCGATCCCGAGAACACAGAAACACTCAACAACATCGGAGTGCATTATCTGAGCGGGATGAAAGACCCAAAGGCCGCTGAAAAATATTTTAGACGAGCGCTAGCAATCGATCCAACAATTACACAATCGCGACAAAACGTGCTCGCGGCGATTCGCCAGCAAGATCCTCTCTTTCGGTTTCTTTATTTTCCGTTGGATAAAGGAGTCATGCTCATTCTGCGCTTTTTTCAAATTTGCTGGGCTAAAAAATGGCCCATAATTTTTCTAATTTTTGTTGGTAAGTATCTAGTCGTTATTGGGGCGATCATTTTCATTCTTTGGTGCATCTTGTTCTACCCGCTAATTTTTGCATACCGCTGGATGACCTTAATTGACCTCAGGCGAAAATCCAACGACCTCTCCCTCAAATTACCGAACTTCCTCAAACCTTTTTTCAGGCTTACGCGTGGGACTCGTATCGCTTGTTTCTTCGTACTCTGGGCACTCACATGGGCAAGCCTCGGAATCGTGCGCCTGTATGATAGCTCTGGTGAACTGTTCATGCTTCTCACGATAGGCTGTGTCGTTTTGTTTTTGTGTTATTCGTGGATTCAAAGTTTCATCAGACATCGAGCCAATAATCGAACTTAGCTTTTTATGAACGACTTTTTACAACGCACTGCACAACTTCTAAAAACTCAGCTCGCTGCCGACCCAGATAATATCGATCTGAAATTACATCTCGTCGAAGTTCTCTCACAACTCGGTGATGCAGCACAACTCACCAGCCTCTTGGATACCAAGTTCATTGGAACGCTGGCGACTGAGATTACAAAGCTCGACCACTGCATTTGCACGATTGCCCGCTCTCAGGCAGCCGACGCCCTGAATATTATCGATCTCGCATTAGCCGAGGATAAATCCAACGCGCTGCTCTACTGGCGAAAATCAGAGGTAATGGACTTGCTTGGCAATTCGGCTGAAGCGGCAAAGTTTCGCAGCGTCGCTTGTGTCATAAACGAAGCTTACGAAACCAATCCGCCTGCCTCGATTTCACCAATCGAGACGCCCCAAAATACACCTCAGGCCATCACACACGAAGGTATATACAATGAAAGCTCAGCGCCAGCACAAGCCAATGAGCTCGACACTGAACAGGAGGACATCGCACAGGTCGATGAACTGTTGGCCCAGCTTGAAGGAGGGCGCCCCAAAACATCGTTTAAAGACGTCGGTGGTATGGAGGAGCTGAAAAACCAAGTTCGCATGAAAATCTTACTGCCTTTTGAGAAACCAGAGATCTTCAAAAAGTTCAAAAAAAAGGCTGGTGGTGGAGTGTTACTCTACGGCCCTCCCGGCTGTGGTAAAACCTTGCTCGCGCGCGCAGCGGCTGGCGAAGCCAATCTCTTTTTCGGCAGTCTCGGCATCCCAGAGGTGCTCTCAAAATGGATGGGCGAAAGCGAGCAACGCGTGCATCAGTTTTTTGAAACGGCTCGGCGAAAATCTCCTGCACTTCTATTTATTGATGAGATCGATGCACTCGGGGGCAAACGCTCGGAAGCATCTTCTTCGATGTCTACACTCGTCAACGTGCTCTTAACCGAAATCGACGGGGCGACCTCGAATAATGAGAATGTCTTTGTATTGGCGGCCACCAATATGCCGTGGCGTGTCGATAGCGCATTCCGCCGACCTGGACGTTTTGACCAAGTCATCTTTGTGCCACCACCTGACATCGCAGCACGCAAAGCGATTCTAGACCTTTACCTGATGGAGCTTCCTGTCGATACAATCGACACGCAAAAAATCGCAAAAATAACCGCTAAATTTTCTGGCGCAGATCTCGAAGCACTCGTTAGCGCCACTGCAGAAGACACACTGATGGATGAAATGAACTCGGGTAAAAGCCAGCTCATCACCACTGAACGTTTATTAAAACGCGCGAAGCAGCAACGCCCCACTACGCTTGAATGGCTTGAGCAAGCGACCAATTACGCGAGCTTTGCTAACAATTCAGGCCTCTACGACGATCTTGCGAAGTATCTCGACGAAGTGTAAGGCTAGATCCACGGGTTCTCCCTAGTCACTCGCCTCTTGAAGCTTCGACCAATGCTTCAAGAATTCTCACGGCGTTCTCTGGGCCGTTTTCGGTGGCGAGCTGTTCGGCGACTGCTTTAGCTCGCTTTTGTATTTTTTGGCTCTTTTGGATGGTGCGAACAGCTTTAGGCAAATCCTCAGGCCAGTTCTTGCGTTTTACTTCGAGCCCGCAGCCGATGCGTTTCACTTCTTTAGCAAAGAACCATTGGTCGCCAATGTGCGGAATGATAATATTGGGCACGCCAGCATGAAGTACGCTGGCTGTTGTGCCAGCACCGCCGTGATGGATGACCATTGAAGCATACTGAAACAATTGATCGTGCGAAACACGATCCACACGCAACATACCTGAGTGTGGGCGCTCGATCGTGATCCCTGCCCAACCAGATTGGATGATGATCTTCTCCCCATCTGGCCAGTTGCACATGAAGCGCGCCATAATCTTGCGAGCTTCGTCGAAGGTGACACTCCCGAAAGTAAGGATCGGTACTCTTTCGTTACCGCAGAAGGCTTGCAGCTTAGCATCAAGCAAAGGGTCTTCGGGCGATTGCCAACGTAGATAACCAGAAAATTCAAATCGATGGCTCCAAAGGTGTTTCGGCGAAAAAAGCCCCGGCGACACGGTCACGATCACTTTATCGGCGGGCTCCAAAACAAAACTTTCCGCACGGGCCATACCGTGATGTGTCATCGTTTCGCCCACGACGCGATTGATATTCCAACAGAGTACACGATCAGTAAGCTTCCACAGCATGCGGTTCCACTTCCGTCGCAGCGATGGAGGTGCGGGCAGGAGACGCGGCAACTCATCGGGCGGGTAGCTGGACGAAGGGACAACGTTGTGCGCAAAGGTCGTCACGGCGCATGGCACGCCGTATTTACGTGCAAGTGCACAGAGATTGGCAAAGAGATAACTACTCACAAAGACATCTGCCTTCTGTATTTCGCGGCTGAGGGTGTCTAAAATTTCATCCAAGTATGGCAACGACTCGGAGTAGATAATCCGCATCAGATCGAGTGGATTTTTCGCGTGAGTCAGATCGCGCATGGCTTCGGCGAAGCCGCTTTGATCCCAATCAGGAGGTAGATAGATAAACTCAATGCCAGCTGATTCAATTTCTTCGCGAAACAATGAGACAGTGGCAAAGCGAACCTGATGCCCCGCCTCAACGAGTGCACGGCCTAAACGAATAACCGGATAAATATCGCCAGTGGAACCGTGTGATGTGAGAAGGATGCGCATGCTAGTCTTGCCCCGATATTTCGGACACCTTTTTTATGGTTTAGTTTAGATGTGTATTTTGTTTTTATGTGTAAAGCTACAAAAATTGCAGCGGTGAGATTTGTCCAATAGCTGAGTGTTTTCGAGTTTGGTTGTAGAAGATATCGATATAATCGAAGACAGCTCTTCGGGCTTCGATTTTAGACTCAAATATCTGTAACTGGGGTAACAACTATGCTTTAAAAAGGTGTCCGAAATATCGGGGCACGACCAGGAGAGCCCACTGCTGACTTGTCGGAAGACAGCTCAACGCCTCTTATGTCTCTTTTTCGTAGGAGCTTTGTCTAAAGACTGGAACAGTCTGAGTGCTCCGTTAAGCGAAAATTAGGCATAAGATTCGTAGGGCGGGGAGAACGGCTAAACCTACAGACCCAGGGGGCGACCAGAGACGGGTGCGCGGGGGGACGGTGACTTGCAACCTACGCTTTCAGATTGCCCACCGCGTCTTGCGTAGCTCGCAGAGCGAAGCGGGGTTGCGGCGTTGTTGGGTTGGAGCGGAGAGCGGTTAAAGGATTGAAGGGACGCTTCGATGTTGCGCGTTAGCGAGTTGCCTAGCTCTTGCGACGAACCACGATGGCCAGACCTCCGAGGACGACCAACGCACCGATTAACCAGAGAAGCCAGTTCGTGGATTCTTCGGATGCTACTTCAATAACTGTGACTTCGGCAGGTGCTTCGATGGCTAGCTCAGGTATTGTAGGTGCTTCGACTACGGCCTTTTTTACCTGCTCCGGATCGTAACCCATTGCACTAAGTAATTCCAACATCTGGCCCCGCTTAGATTGAAGTAGAGCAATAGTTTCTTCTGTCAGGAAATCGATCGATAAAGCATAGTCTGTCAGCGCGAGTATTCTGACCAATCGCTCTTGATCCAATTCATCTAACTGTGGATAAAACTTCTCCGGATTATCAATATGATCGATATATAAAACAGGCTTGTTCGTAAAAAAGGCGGTGATAATCTGGTTCCGAATGTCAGGGTGGTGATGAGCGTCTTTGAACAGGGCTTCGTAAATACCAATCACATGCGAATCATAGCGCTTCTCTTTCAGATGCATTTCGATGTAATTGATCAAGTTGGTATCTTCACGACCTACCCACGACTTAAAGTAACTAAGCATTAATTCATAGGATTGTTCACTATCAATCACGCGAAGGCTATCGATAAGATGGTCGTATCGAACTCCTCTGTTGATAGAATCTTGATACACAACCTCATTCGCCTCATTCACATAATCATCTTTTCCGAAAGAATAATAGATTCCTTCTTGTCCCACACTGGGATAGTTTTGGAGCAACCGATTGCTTTCTTCGTAGTTTGCATGCATTGCCTCTTCGATCAAACCAACAAGCTCATCATCTTTGCTTTCACGATATTTCAATAAATTTGATAGGATGTAAGTCCACATGCTGCTATCCAAAGCCCCGCTATTCTTAAAATTATCGCGCATTAGTTTATCTAAAAAGCGATAGGAAGATTCGTCGCCACGATCACCTATAATGTTGAGTGCTTTTTCTATGCTTCGTTTGCCTTCTAAATAACCTTGATTACCTGCAAATAGAGGTTGATCAGATTTTAGGACGGTTAGCGTTCGCTCGATTTCTCGATAAGAGTGCTCTGAGCCATCTTCAGCTAAGCGAACTAGAAGCTCGCGAGTGTAATCTCCTGTCGATAATTCCTCAGCACTTACACGACCTAAACTACAGATTAAAGCAGAGTATAATATAAATATGTTAATTACTTTCATTGTAACAGTGGTGACCCGCGAGCGATCAGGGCTTGTAATAGATCGAGGTCTATTCCTCCTCCATAATCCATGATGTTAGTTCCGCTTGGGCCACGATATTTGAATTCTAGCCCATCTACATTTTCGGTAACCTTACCCTCTCGATGAAGTAGATTCATTGCGTGTAATGCCTCATGCGCTATTGTATAGCCAGCAGTTCTCTGACTCGCACTAATCCCTTCCCAGGCAATGACAACACCGTATAGGTTCGGAAAAGGCATCTGACTTCCTAAAGCTTCGAATGGATCATAAGACGGAAACATACCGAGGCTGTGCTCTAGGGATTCATCGTCGTTGTCCTTGTCCGAAGTTTTATATGCCGTTGATAGACTATTTCCACCGTGATTGCTTGAAGGTCGGCAAGTATTTCGCCCCCATGTCTCCTGTGTCGCTGAGCTATTTAAAGTCTCGATAAAGTTAATCTGCAGCAAGCTCGGGAGATAATTTACAGCCAATACTCTAATGGCTTCAAGTCCACCGACATTTTCAACTAGATTCTGGTTATTCGCTGTAACAAAAAATGCATTTCCCCAGTATTCTATAACCTCTCCCTCTTCTCCTGGCTGAGGGTTATGAACATACGTTGTATCTCCATCGTTGTCATTCGAAGATTGCACAAGCTCAATACCCGCCTGACGCAGAATGATATTTGCGACTGTCATACTGTTTTGTATATCTGTGGGGCTTGATGGTAGCACTTGATTTGTATTTCCGATATAGGTGACAATATTTGCCCGGTATGGCAGTGTCTTTTTATTCACAACTTCGGCCTCAGTGAACAATATTGGCTCTGTTTCCAGCGATACTCCCGCGCGAACATTCAGCCTCACTCGCCCAGCTCCAATGCCACGAACTTTAACCGTCTTCCCTTTATTGTCATTTGCAGTTGGATAAAATGAAGCGCTGCCACCTTCAGGGGCGATTTCCCAATGAAAAATTTGCTCCGCTTCTTCATCAGTCATGTTCTTCGACTCTAACTTAAAAACCGCAACGTTCCCGTCATTGGAGCTGCTTTCAATGACGATTGTAGCAGGATTTGGGATTTGATTTATAGATCCATTCAGGTCGATGTCTTCAAGGTCCGTTCCGACGTATGTGCACGAGCCTAAACCATCGCCTATTGAGCTTGAACAATAACCGATTCCATCTGGCCCTTCACCATAAACAGGGTCCACGTCCACCTTGAGTAGCGCAATCACACGTCTTTCAGGTGTGCTGCCATCGGACGGATTGGTGAGTGCGTGCCCGACAAT
>JAYMFV010077364.1:0-10095 GCA_036784875.1 Internoretia fryeana | reverse complement strand
TTTAGATAACCAGATACAGCTCCACTTCCTCCAAAAGTCCCGACTGGACCCCGATGTCTTTGTACCAAACCTCCAAGAAGATTTAAATCTCCTCTTAAACCAGATTGATAGTTTTCAACAGTAAAAGAACTGCCTAATGCCAGTATTGAAGCCTGAAGGTTTAAATCAGTTGAACCATTATCTATATGAGCATTAACATCTATTTCAACATCCCCCTCACTTACGATTCCCAAAAGATCAGTGGAATTTGAATTTGATCTCGGGTCATCAGCGTACTCTAAATCACCGCTTATTGTGACTTTTTGTTCAGAGTGAAGTGTAACACGTCCTGAAACCGTTCCTTTAGTAGTGATCTCTTTGCTAGAAGAGATAATCCCATTAAATGAATCCAAATTAAGTTCTACCGGGCTACCTACCAGCCGACCCCTTCGGTTGAATTCAGAAATCTGAACTTTACCTACTGTATTCCCGAAGCTCTGTTCTGTAAAAAACTCGACATCAATCCGGTTAGTATAGGTTAGTCCGCCATTGCTGGCTGCACTTGTAAGTTTTCCAATTTCATAAGTGGTTGGTGTTGGACGTGTTGGTGCATTGAAATTAGTACCTCCAAGAAAGTTTGGATCAGCCCCAAAGGAGCTATGCGCATGATATTCTTCAGGAGCAGTAACCAATCCATTAAAAGTCGGACTTCCTGCAATCTTAAAAAATTCATTGGTATGAATTGGACCACTTAATTCGTCCTGGCTAAAGAAAAATATATCTGAACCCTGGGCTGATATCTCGCTTTCTGTGAAGTAGGAGAATTTGGAAAAGGAATCTCTTCTTAACAGTACTTCGGTTGCGATTGTGACATCCTCAAAAGTTGACTCACTATAAAGTAATACCTGGTATTCATCCCAGTTCTCTACACTGATTCTATTTGGGAACTCACTGCTATTCTCGTTAAAGGTCCACAAGGTACCGGAGCCGGGTAAATTTTCGTCAGATTGAATACTACCTGTCCAGTTATTATCTCTCTTGAGCTTTTCGACCGCATTGTCAATTAGAGAGCTTGTCAGGTTTCTGGCTTGCTGTTTCTTAAAATACTCCGCGTTCCTGGCTGGTGAAGCCGAGTTGACTCTTCTGATATTGCCCTGAATAATACTAGTGACAATGATGAGTCCGCTTACTGTTAATAATAATCCTCTTCCCATGATCTTTCCTCGGTTAGAATGGTAAATTTAAATTGCTAGGTATAAAGACCCTCTTCCACACCGAACGGTAATACTTCTCTTCTCCTGAAATAGTAGTTCGGTAAGGGTCAGGTGATTCAATAATAATCTCTACTTCTACATGCTTGGTAACCGCCTTATTTGTTGTTAAAGAACCGTCTGCTGCGTAGTAGTTAATGTTGAAGTAGGATACCGGAATTAGTGTCTCTCCTATTGTTGAGACCCCAATCGGGCCTGTTCTTTTTAGATAAAAGTCGTTTGGGTTCTTTGTGTCAAGAACGGGATCCGTTAGATCCCAAACCCAACGTACAGTAGTAGTATCCAATCCATCGTTATCATAAATATCTCCGATAAAACTAAAATCTGTAGCTGAAAGCGAAACGATAGGATTCACAGGGGCTCTGAATCCAATCTTATTGAAATCGTTTGAGATGATTTCAACCGTCTCATTCAACCTGTTCTGATTTATGGAACCCAAAGTAGATTCCAGGGAATGTGTATTTACTACTCTTGTAAAGCTCAGGATAGAAACCAGCAATATCCCGCCAACCAATGTGCTTGTTATGATTCCAATATTCATGGCTACTTGGCAAAAGATTTAATGGTAGAAACAGTACTAGATATGACTGGTGTATACTCCGTATTTGTTACCGTAACAACTACTTTATAACGAACAATACTGGCATCCTCATCTAGCAGGTAAGAATCAGCATTTATAGTTATCGGTTCTTCAAATCTGTTATTATTACCGAACTGATTGACCTTTGAAACCGGGTAATTGTTAAATAAGTAGTTCGTTGAACTCGGCTTAAGCTTGGCAGGTTGATCGACCCATTTGATATAGTCCAGCTCATTTTGTGCCGTAGCAATTGCTCTGTATTCAGCATCCGACCGCGCCAGATCAGTTGATGACAGGTTAAAGTTCCTTGCACTTGATAATGTAAACGACGAGAAAAGCGTCATTGCAACCATGAGTATTAAGACATCAGAAAAATCATTCATATCAGTCCCCTTTAGTTAGGTTAATTTTATGAATAAATGGTAGCATCTTAATTTCAATGTTGCAACATTGAAATATAACAAGAGTATCACATTTGTCTTGTTAATTGATCACAGACACAAAAAAGGCAACCCAATTGGGTTGCCTTTTTTAAAACAAAGTTTGTCTTTGCGAAGAGTCTGGAGATTAAAAGCTAAAAAAGAATGCATTCGAAGAAGCAATCTTTTTATTCCAGGTTATGAGCTCATTAGAGGAGATCACTTCGTCGGCGATACTCCTCCACTCTACTCTAAACCCTGGCTCCTCGTGATGACGGGAAGCATTGTCCTTAGAGATCGATGTTCTCTTCGCCTTCTTTCTTTTTATCTCTGAGTTTTTTGATAGCATAAGCGCCACCAGCAGCAGCCAGCAGGCTCAAGCCTCCATCAATTGGAGCCTGGCTTGGTGCACCCGGTAATCCAGGCTGTGCCATTGCAAATTCAGTAATAAAAAGAGCGATTGCGGTAAGTGTAAATAAGATTCTCATTTTCATAGTTTTCTCAATTTTAGCCGTCTTTGCGAGTGAAGCGAAGCAATCTCCACGGGATTGCCGCGGTCGTGCTTTGCTACTCCCTCGCAATGACGAAGTAATTATTTAATTAGTGTCATTTTGCGAGTTAGTGTTTGGCCTGCAGCTTCAAGTCTGTAGTAATACATACCGCTTGCTGCACCTGCTGCATTCCAGGAAACATTATAGCTTCCTTCCCCTTTCACTTCGTTTACTAACTCAGCTACTTTCTGTCCCATTAAATTGTATACACTTAAACTTACCTGTCCACTCTTGGCAATCGAATAAGCGATTGTTGTACTTGGATTGAACGGGTTTGGATAGTTTTGCTCTAGTCCAAAGCTAAGTGGTGTTTCACCTGGCTCGTTGCTTACTGCTGTATTTGGCTGTAGCGTGATACCAAAGCGTGTATTGTCTGAAGACTTGGATTTCATTGTCTCAGCTGCAACTCCGCTAAGAATTGATAAAGGGTTCACTTTTGCTTTATCGTCGGCTTCTGCTGTAAAAGTATACTCTGAAACTTCACGCATGTCCACGCTAGTACCTTCATCATAGTCATGGAAAGTAAGTGTCCAGTCTGCAGGAATAGTTTCTAATCCGCTCCAGTCTAAAGTAAATTCACCACTTACGCCAACTAGTTGTTCTTCAAGTTTTAATTCAACTGTCTCCTCCAGATTATATGGAAGTGACTCAACAGCTTTTAGTCTATCATTTGATAAAAAAGCCATTGTTGCATAAGTAGTAGCTAAAGGATTTAACTTGGATGCATCAGCGATATCGAAATCTTTTGTAGCATAATCTCTAAAAGATAATCGAATAGCTTCGTCATAACTATTTTCAGAAGAGAGTGTGAAGGAGATATCTCCACGTTGCCCTAACACTTTAGAGAAAAAGGTTCCAGTTGTTTGGGATGAGTCTTTTCCAGAAGTAGCAAAAGTAATACTAGTTACAGAAGCATCCGATGTTTCTACCCAAAATCCTTGCCATGGAGCTGCAATATAGCCACCACTTGCTGTCCGGTCCTGAGCTGAATAAGAACTTGTTCCATCATTCCAAAAACTGATATTGTTAGAAATACTTCCACCAGTAGCTGAAATTGAATTCGTATTGTAGTTGGAAGCAAAAGGATTACCTACTAAAGTAAATTGATTAGCTGCCCCTCCATTTAATGTAACATCAACAGCTGAGGCTGGTTCAGACCCAGAAGCATCTAGGGTAACTGGTAATGTTGAACTACCTGCTGTTGTATTGTTATAGAAATATAGAGCAAATCCATATCCATTTCCCCAAGCAGTAGAGGTATTGGTTGGATCTTCGAATGAACCAGTATTATCATAAATTTTGAAGTTTGAATCAGAACCTGCATTTGATCCTCCTGTTATTCCTTGTACAGGAGTATCATCAGAAACATCAGCTACTGTCCCTCCAGTAATTGGTAACGATAACAATCTCCAACCTTCATTCCCTGATACAGCAGTGTTTAATGGACTATTGTCAAAAGCTCCAGTTGGAAATGGAGTGGTAGCAGTAGCATTCGTTGTTTCACCATCCAGTGCATTAGGACTAGAAAAGAACCAATTACTTAAATCAAAAGTAGTACCATCGATTGAAGTAAAAGATTTCCTGTATGCCCACCCATCAAGATATTCCCATGGCTGACCACTACCATCAGTATTAATATCGCCAAATACATCAACCACATCGCCGGCAGTAAAACCATCAGCGCCAGAATCAAAAAATAATTCTATGGCATCATCTCCGTTTATTCCCGCATTACCTGTGGTAAAACCTGCGGAGAAACCAAACCATGAGTTGAAGTTTGTAGCTTCGGAAGCAATGTATATAAAATCGCCTGCTGAGGCTGAACCAGATAATGTTATCTCATCTCCATCAGTACCTCCACCATTGTTTGCAAACCCTACTGCATAAACACTCAAATCAGCAATGGCAGCAGTAGCATAAAGCTCAACACCCTTAGGTGTACCGCCTGAAAGTGGGCCATCAAATACACCGGTTATTATTAAATTTTGCCCAAAGCCCGTACTCACGAGCAAAAGCGTCATCCCTATTGATAGTAAAACTTTCTTCATAAAATCCTCTGCACCTAATTATTTATTAATTGAAAAATAGTTGACATCATTTTACAAAATGGAGTCCTCGCAATCAAACACTCTATGTAAAGTGTAGGTAAAGAAATTGTGACCTGAATTGTGGGAATCTGTTGGTAAAAACAAAGGGTTAATACTCTTTATAAAAACCAATACAGATTTTTGATACCTCTATTTATGCTGAACTTGTGCGTGAAATACAGACTTTAACTTAGATTTTGGCGTATTGGTTTTCCAACTTCTTATTAAGCTGATTTCTTAGTACTTAAAGAAGCCTTCTCCAGTCTTATTTCCTAGCTTTCCGGCATCCACCATTTTTACCAGCAACGGGCTTGGTCGGTACTTCGGATCTTTAAACCCATCATATAATACATTTAATATATCCAGGCATACATCCAAACCAATAAAGTCGGCTAATCGAAGTGGCCCCATAGGATGAGCCATTCCAAGTTTCATTACATCATCGATATGCTCAGGTGCTGCGACACCTTCGTGAACACAGAAAATAGCTTCATTAATCATCGGCATTAGTACCCTGTTACTTACAAAACCCGGGAAATCATTTACTGGAACAGGGATTTTTTGTAATTGTTTAGAAGTTTCTTCAATGGCTGTATATACTTGATCGGAAGTTTCAAGACCTCTTACTATTTCAACCAGCTTCATTATGGGAACAGGATTGAAAAAGTGCATCCCAATAAATTTATCAGGACGGGATGTTTTAGCTGCTAACTTTGTAATTGAAATCGAGGATGTATTTGAACCAAATATGGTATGCGCCGGAGCTGCATCATCCACTGCCTTCCAGACGGACTCTTTAATGCCCAGATTTTCAGGAACTGCTTCCACCACTAAATCTACATCCTGAACTCCTTTAGCAATATCCAGGTGCAGAGAAATATTATTCAGACTGACTTCTTTCTTAGCTTCATCAATCTTCTCTTTGGTTACCATCCTTTCAAGGTTCTTTGTGATGGCTGCAAGCGCACGATCAGCGAATTCCTGCTTTGTTTCAATAAGCCTTACCTGAAAACCATTCATCGCAAAAACATGAGCAATACCATTACCCATTGTTCCACCACCAATTACTGCAACTTTTCTAATATCCATTTTTCCTTTTGTCTAAAATTTATGCGCCAAGGTAACCAGAATTGGAAGCGCTTTTCAAGCCTGTAACTAAAGATTTAAGGTATGAATTTTGAAGAAGAACTCAGCAGATCTATGATCATTTTTTAAACAATTTAATCATTGCTGAATCATAGCCATTTACAGTCCCTTACTTCTCGAAATCAACCAGCATAATTTCATCTTCCCGATTAATAATCTGGGCAAGAATAAAGGTAAAACCATCAGGAGATACAGATAATGTAGGGCTACCTATTTGAACTGGTTTATCTGGCTTATACAGTGTTATTGGTGCTATATTTGGATCATCATAAGATTGTTTTACCACTTGCGTACCGTTCGTTCTTTGTACATATACGATTCCTGTCTCAGTAAGTGACCAGCTTCCCCAGTCAATCTGGCTTAGACTTGAAACAACCTGTTCTTCTTCCTGATCTCCGGGATTCCTGATCTTCCATATCCCTGAGGTATCATTTTTTGTGTAGTAAAGAACATCATCTACCAATCCTTCTTGCAAATAGTACCCTCCATTCACAGTTATTTGTTCCAGCCTTTCATCAATTACCGATTTCTTCCATACCTGCCAGCTCCCGCTATGATTCGAAGAAAAATAAATAGACTTTCCATCTCTGGAATATTTCGCATTTACCTGGTCTCCTTCCAGATCTACAAAGGTGCGCATAGTTTTTGAAGCTACATCAATTATAAAGATTGCATTATCTGCTCCTACCCTTCCATCAAATACAATTTCGCTATCGTTTGGCGACCAGCTGGGCATATTTACAAAACTTCCTTCCAAAGAAGTATACTTAACAGCATTTATTCCGCTTAATGCACTAGCCCAGATTTCGAAGTTTCCGGTTCGGTTTGATATAAAAACCAGTTTTTCACCGTCATTCGAAATCGAAGGATGAGTTTCTGCCCGGGATGATGCTGCAACTTCCCGAATAGCAGAATCCTTCTCTGATATCCAAAGATGAGTTTGATCTATATTACTTTTGTAGATCATCCTGTTTTTATCAGCGGCAAATCTCGGATGCGTAGGAACCCGATCATTTATTTTGAACCGGACAGTTTCCCCTCCTGAAACAGGTATATTCCAAAGTGCTCTCTGCCCTCCCCGGTTTGATGAAAAGGCTACTCTATCTCCATTGTCAAAAACATCAAGTCCCAATATTGCAGCATTATCAAATGTAATTTGAATGACTTCACCGGTCTCCATGTTCATTTTAAAGATATCGCCGCGTAGCCCGCTTTTTTTCCTGTTGAACAACATAAACCTGCCATCCGGTGTGAACTCTGGATCGTAATCTCCCTGTACATCTTGTCCTGGAGCAGTTACTTCGGTTAATGAGTTTGTAGCTACATCAATGAAGAAAATTTTCCTGGGTTCTTGTGGAGCTTTAATATCTGTAAAGGACACTTTACCGCCGTCGGGTGTCCATCCGAAATCTCTCGGGTTACTATAGCATGTCCCGATTCTGATGTTCTCTCCACCAATCGAAGGCTCCTTAAAAATTCCACAGTCGCCACTTTCTGTACTGGCATATACAAGGTATGCTCCATCCGGTGACCAGGAACCAAATCCCTGGTGAGAATCCCGATTCGTGAAATTAACCTGGCTTAGATCCTGTAGCATTTTTATGTAGATATTTGAATAGGTAGCGCCGGGCTCTACATAACTAAAAAGAATCTGTTCTCCGTCTGGCGATATTTCCGGTTCAATCTCAGGGCCGATCAATGTTGATACTGGGCTTGGATCATAAAATCCTGAATAGGCATCCTTACCTAAGTAAGTTACAAGTCCAAAACTCGTGATAATTAGAAATACTCCTAACACCAACATGATTGTAGCTCTCTTACTTTTTCCACTTAAGGCTGCAATTGATTCTTTCTTCTGATCTCCTTCAAAATCTACCGTCGCAATAATTCTGTAACCGGTCTTGCTAATCGTATCTATGTACTCTGGTTGTAACGGATCATCATCAAAGGCTTTCCTTAATCTCGAAACTGCTCGTGTTAGCGCATTATCGGTTACGTAGATGTCTCCCCATATTTCATCATGAAGTTCTTGTTTACTAACCACCTTTCCTTCATTCGATGCCAGTAGTAGAAGGATTTCCATGGTCCTGAGTTCTACCTTCCGAACTTCTTTCCCTCTTGAAATTTGTAATAGCTCTGGCTCTATAAGCCAGCTTCCCACAGTAAACGTTTTTGCCTTGGTTATATCCATGAATAAAATTTATAAAGAATATACGAGAGAATAGCCACCTGTTTCGCTCGTCACAAAATCGTCACATAAAAAGCACATCTACATCCGCATTTCAGGAAAGCTCTTTACTAACATTTCTGAAGTCTTCGACTGGAACTGTTAACCAATCAATTATTATGAAAAATATTATCAAATGTTCAATCACTGTACTTCTTATTTCTTTTTGCACATCGGCCTGTGAAGCTCAAAATATTCATCCTTATAAAATGAAGTTCAAAGATTATGAACAATGGAATGGAACCTTGCCCGGTGACCATACTCTTAAAAACTTCCGTCCTTACCGGGCGGTTTATAGTAGAACCTATACCAGTTCCAAAGGAGAAGCTCGCCAGGATTCCATTTTAATGACTGCTCAAACAGCGTATTGGTATGGTAAAACTGTTATTGTGTTTGAATACCATGATGGTGCGAATCCTGAGTATGACGATACTAATGTAAGATCTCAACTGTATTACCTGGATGCTGAAACCCTGGAGCTTTATTACTCTATCGGCCCTAAAAGTGGTACACCTGAAGATTACACTATTGTTCGGGTTCTTGATGACAAGATTACTAACTCAAAAGTTAATACTGAGACCGGAGAAATTGAGTTTAGTGTTCATGAAACTACTGACCCTGTGTTTGCTTCCCGTCAGCTACGCTTTCTTATCTGGAGTACACTTGATTTAAGCATTGGGAAGGGAATCAGGCTCGAAAATGTGTACTTCGCATCTCCGGGAGTTACCGCCATCGATTTAGGAGTAGTTGCTGAACAAGTAGATTACCAGGCACCTGACGGTACCAACTATCGCCCATTCGTTATTGACAATACCTCGAACCCGACCACTGCCATAGTAAATAAATATTTCATTATAGATGAACCTCCTTACGTTCTTGCCCAGGGCACCTATGATGCTGATAAAGACGAAATCTATCGATGGTTTCTAAAACTTGAATCATTTGAATATCTTGATGGCAAATAAATCAGGTGGTCACTAAAAAGGGAACGGTTTTTCATCGCTCCCTTTTTCTTTCTCCTTCACTTCCCTTTTCGTAATTTGGCGTTCAACAAAATCTGTTTCGTACATGAACACCTTTTTTCGACTGCTTATCTTTTTTTTAATCCTTTTAGCAGGATTTATAGCTCTTGCTTCTTACTGGACCTTTTACAAGCCTCTTCCTGATTATGAAGCTACTATTGAATTAGATGGCCTGCAGTCTCAAGTCGACATCCATTGGGATGAATTTGCTGTACCTCATATATACGCTGGCAATGAAGCAGACTTATATTATTCCATAGGCTATGTTCATGCTCAGGACCGTCTTTGGCAAATGACGCTTTCACAAATAGCTGCTGAAGGTAGATTTGCAGAGTTTTTTGGAGAGGAACTCGTTCCATTTGACAAGTATCAGCGTACACTTGGCTTTTGGAAAATGGCACAAAAACTGGAACGTGAAGTTCTTAACAACCAGGAAAGAGCCGTTCTACAATCCTACTCAGATGGTGTAAATGCTTTCATTGAAGAAAACAGTAACAGACTGCCCATTCAATTTGCGCTTACCGGAATAGAGCCTATTAAATGGGACCCGGCCAGAACCCTTGCCATTACTAGAATGATGGGTTGGGAACTTAATATGAGTTGGTGGAGTGAAGTAACATATAATTACTTAAAGGCTACACTTCCTGAAGAAAAGTTTGAAGAACTCAGACTAGGATGGGGAGACGGCGCACCAACAACTTTAAATGATGACGAATCAATTAATCTTACCACCGCTGCATTAATGCCAATGCTACAACAGGAAATAGATAAAAGAGCTATGCTACAGGCAGAAGGTACGCATGTTGGAAGTAA